>QRDG01001603.1:0-292089 GCA_012064385.1 Puccinellia tenuiflora
TATATGGCCGAGATTATTAGTGAGTTTTCTATAGGATTATTATTCCCATGATTAGTCACTCTCGTCTCACTGCTAGTAGAGTACTAGTACATCCATGGTCACCTGTACAAGAGGAAATTGCAGGTAACACCAATGTTTGGTGTCAAAGTTGCACAAAACACAGAAACAAAACATGTTTTGCAGCAAACCCTAACTTTTGGGGTAATACGTTGCACCTAGCCCAAATAGATGATTTAGAGACTTAACATCGTATCTAATCCACGTATTTATACATATATCACAATTATACGAAAATTTATTAAATGATGGCATAAAGGTAAAAAAAAACATAGAGATTATGCAAATAAAAAAACATTTGTATCTCTATTTTATATGCATATTTTGCACATACATAATATCTGTATTTTATACTGTTGCATGTTTTTATTTTTCACATAATTATGGTATACATATATAAATACATGTCCACGTATAGAAATACATGTCCATGTGTCAGGTACATTGTTAAGGGCGCTAAATCATCTATTTGGGCTAGACATATTACCCGAAAACTTGAGGTCAGCTACAAAACATATTTTGATTATTTTTTTGTGCAATTTTTATATGTATGTTGTAATTTTGAACTTTCGTATAATTATGATATACATATAAACATATGGACCCACATATTAAATATGTTGTTAAGCCACTAAATCATCCGTTTGGGTTAGATGCAACGTATTACCCCAAAAACTGGGTCTACTGCAAAACCGGTTTTATTTATGTGTTTTGTGCAACTTTGGCACCGAACATTGGTGTTATCTGCAATTTGCTCCCCGTACCATGATGAAGGAATATCGTTGATCCGAGCACTTCCCCGTCTCGAGAACCACGCGCTAGTGACGTTCCCGGACAGCTAGCCGGAAATAAGCGATGGCTCTTTGCTCAGCTTACGCGATTCCAGCTGACCGGAGCCAACTGATGAAAGTCCACAGCCCCGAGCTAACATGTTTGCTTTGCTTTATTAGGTCATGACAAACAGTTGCATCATCAAAACGCCTACATGGCACATTTCCCCATCAACCAGAAGATTCTACCCGCTTTGTTCTAAAATTATACTATTAATATGTTTTCGATATTTTAATATGATCTACCTCAAACATACATGCGGTTTAGAAAACAGCTAGAACATCTTATAATTCCAAACTGAGTACCTGTATTTCCTTACGTATGTACTGTGTACACGGCTCATTTTCCTTGCATAATATCTGTGGTATACGGAGGCAAACAACAAATGCAACAGAACACCTTACAGTGCTGGATTCTCTTAAAGAAAGCCACTTCTGGTTTCTTCAGGAGACATGAAAGAAACCAGTAGCGACCCAGAATTCATAAATACCAATTTAACCACAACTATCGTAACTCCATATGTACATTATATACAGATGAATATGCTGAGATAATCATCAATCTTACGCAGATTTATTATACACAAATGAATCTGCTTAGATAATCATCAATCTTTAGCAGATTTCCCTTGTTTCCAACAAGTTTATTCTGACGTGTGCGAGCCACAACCAGTTCAGCTGTAGGCTGGAGTATGACCGTTGTGGGCGTATGATTTCACTTGACTACATTTAATTGTCGCGGGATGGGGAATACAGCAATGGTACGCTTGATGTGCATATTTTGAATCAGCCTTTGAAGGAGCTTAGCCCTCTTATAACATGTTGATAAACTTCGATGCCCCTCAGGAACACCTTATCCTCCAGAAACTGCAACGGTGGGGTAACAGTGAGTGTGGCCATCATATATTATGCAAAAAAAAATGAGAACAGGCAAAGATCAACTACCTCGTTATGATCGTGAAGTAATATTGGGGTATTTATCATGGGAGAAAATCCAAGGGCTGGAACACCCATCTGCCTCACGAATCGGGCGTCCGTGGTTGAAGATAAGATCTCAGGCTTAGATAGTTTTCCACCTGAAGAGATGATAAGCATGTTCAAACACAGACACCATGGGTTTGACTCATTGGTTGGCGTCGCTAAGGGACGTCCCGCCACATCCATCACTGGTCCTTTCATCATCAGCTGTATAATGCGAAGACGAAGGAACTTAGGAAATCAAGTAATACGAGAAGATTGCAGTGCAGAGTTTGATTTATTTTACATTATCCACATTACAGTTTGGACTAATTTCACCTGGTAAGTCAAGTTTTTAGGAGCTGGTGCCCATTCTTCTTTGATTCTTCTGATGATCTGTTCAATATCTTCGGTTGGAGGAAGGCGGAGATCAAAACCAACCTCTGCGTCTGAAGGTTGCATATTCATCACAAAGCCCTGCAACAATTAGTCTTTAGAGACCACACACAAGCCACATAGAAATGTATAAATTGTGTGACAATGTTGATTTGGGGCATATGCCACTGAGTATACTACTACCTCCGTCTCATAATATAAGATGTTACTACAACCAATATAGGAGTATATTGGTTGCAATAACATTTTATATTATGGGACAGAGGGAGTACAGCTCTATTATTTTATCTTAATGTAGATAATAACATACTGAGAACTACTGAAATCGGTAGTTTGATGTCCATAGAAAATTACAGAGCATAGGAGTTTAGATAAGTACTTAAGGGCAAGAAGGACTCATATTTGTTGGGTTCTTGCAAAAGGTGAGAAGTGTGCCATTTTGCTTCAGAGCCTCACCGACATTGGTAGTTAGACCTTTGACCAAGTGTTTTTGCTTTAAAAACTGCAGCTGCAGAGCTCCAGACCTATGGGTAGAAGCAACGAACCACATTGTATAGACCCCATACTCCAGATTAACGGATCACTATTGACCCAACAGCTATGCGAAGGATCATTTTCACTCAGTTTTGCTGGGCTAGGATCTAGCGCATAAAATTACTCTACTACCTTCACGCAAGATGAGAAATAATCACGCTAGATAACCTCACATGAAGCCCTATCGCGGTATATTGCGTAATAACTCGAATATTTTATGAAAAACCCAACTTTTCAACATCAAGCAGCAGAATATAATTTTTTGAGTGATATTTATCAACCTTGAACAATTATTGAGATTCACATTGATAATGCCAACAATGAAGAAAGGACATGACACTTGCAAAGGGAACAGCTTGCTTTCCATATTGCTAGTAACATACAGTATATTGTTTTCTCAATGTACTTGCATTATGCAGATTAGTGCAAAGTTAACTCAGTTCACACCATTAACATAAATTCAAAGAATATATTATTTCCCAATGTACTTGCATTATGCAGATTAGTGCACAGTCAACTCAGTTCACTCCATTAATTGTTCAAGACAAAATTATAATCTCAGCCATTGTGATATTTATCATCATGTAGGTCAAGCAGTAGAATATTTGTTTGTGCCTAATCCAAGTGAGCATATTGGACAGAAGACTTAGAAGTGGCAAAATAATTGGTCCTTGCAGTTTGGCCAACGGTGATTCATTAATTCAGTCATTCGGATACGGGTGTGGTCTGTGCAAGCAGCTTGTTGCTCCTAGCCATATAATCTCAGCAGTCCAGAGCTCACGTGCATGCAACAGCACCCCACAACATTTTTGTGAGCAAAATTGCACCTAGTTGGTGATCTTAGCAACTAGCTTGTAGCTGCCGTGCATCCAGCAAGTGCATCACATAAAAATAATTTAAGCACTGGAAAATTATTTTTGCAAACACTAGTGAGGCAGTGAATCCACAAGCACTTCTCATATTTTGCAAGCACTCGGCTAATATAATGATCTTAGAAAACAAATAATCTACGCATATGCCTTGTACATGCTTTGTTAGCATAGGAGGTGACATCTTAAGTAGATGGAGGTGACATTTTAAGTGGATGGTTAAACAATTTAAGCACATGTATATCCCTGGTAGCATTGGAGGTGAAACTTCTATTATTTCTAGAAGCACTTAACGGCAAGTCAATAATCTCTCTTTAAGCACCTTGCATTGACAATATTTAGTGACACCATACGAATGCTAAGTAATATAACTAGGATTTGAAATACAGATTTGAGACAAGATACTTCATTAATACATATGTAGAAGACACATCCAGATGAAATTGATTATGGAAGTCATGATATATTGTTAATCTAAGGGAAGAAGGTGTAGGATTAACCACCTGAAATTTTGCAAGAAATATTATTGACTCGCCAAGATTAAGATTAGCAAGTTTTGTTTGACTGCATACTCATGGTCAATTAACTTAATGGAATCCATGCGTGACAAGTTGGTCTGTACAAATTTGATGGCATGTCCGCATGAAAAAACAGTTTCTACTCATTACCAATCAAGGCTTACATATCCAAGCATAGAAAATTTTTGGAAGACATTATTAAAAAGGTTTTGGCGATGTGTGAGAGAAAAGGAATTTCATCATGTAGGTCAAGCAGTAGAATATTTGTTTGTGCCCGATCCAAGTGAGCATATTGGAAAGACTTAGAAGTGGCGAAATAATTGGTCCTTGCAGTTTGGCCAATGGTGATTCATTAATTCAGTCATTCGGATACGGGTCTGGTCTGTGCAAGCAGCTTGTTGCTCCTAGCCATATAATCTCAGCAGTCCAGAGCTCATGTGCATGCAACAGCACCCCACAACATTTTTGTGAGCAAAATTACACCTCGTCGGTGATCTTAGCAACTAGCTTGTAGCTGCCGTGCATGCAGCAAGTGCATCACATAAAAATAATTTAAGCACTGGAAAATTATTTTTGCAAACACTAGTGAGGCAGTTAATCCACATAAAGCACTTCTCACCTTTTGCAATCACTCGGCTAATATAATGATCTTAGCAAACAAATAATCTACGCATATGCCTCGTACACGCTTTGTTAGCATAGGAGGTGACATCTTAAGTGGATGGAGGTGACATCTTAAGTGGATGGTCGAACAATTAAAGCACCTGTATATAATTGGTACCATTGGAGGTGAAACTTCTATTATTTCTAGAAGCACTTAATGGCAAGTCAACATCTCTCTTGAAGCACCTTGCATTGACAATATTTAGTGACACCATACGAATGCTAAGTAATATAACTAGGATTTGAAATACAGATTTGAGACAAGATGCTTCATTAATACATATGTAGAAGACACCTCCAGATGAAATTGATTATGGAAGTCATAAGATATTGTTAATCTAAGGGAAGAAGGTGTAGGATTAACCACCTGAAATTTCGCAAGAAATAATTGACTCACCGAGATTAAGATTAGCAAGTTTTGTTTGATTGCATAATCATGGTCAATTAACTTAATGGAGTCCATGCGTGACAAGTTGGTCTGTACAAATTTGATGGCATGTCCGCATGAAAAAACAGTTTCTACTCATTACCAATCAAGGATTACATATCCAAGAATAGAGAAAATTTTGGAAGACATTGTTAAAAAGGTTTTGGCGATGTCATAGTGCGAGAAAAGGAATTTCGTCAATAGGATGAAAACATTTCTTTCTATTTTATTTGCAGGAGTTGGAGGTATATCAGTTAAGAAAGAGATGCATATTTAATGAATGATGTTTCACATGCGGAGTCTGCTTGCAGGATAAAAAATCAGGATAAGATTTTTTTACAGTCTAGAACATAAAGAGATGTAATAGTCAATCAAGGCCATTACAGAAAGAGTACTGTTCTAAAATTTATTGGATATATACCTGTAGCTGTAAGTACAGAGTGAAAACAATGGCCAAACCAAAAACAAATATGCACAATGACAGAAAGGGCAAGACATAAATATGAATCATGAGCATGCCTGCATGCTAATATTGTACTATACTAACTACATACTTTCTTGCATGACCATAGAACAATTAAGTAAATCATACTACTAGAATGTTATGTGCTTAGCTAATTCAAATGTCTTTCCCATTATGTTAGTACCAGAGAGAGAGCAACATAGGTTCAGTTAATGAACCTGAGATGGCACTAAGTTGCTAACATGTTTTGTGCCCCACATTTTGGGCCCAAGACCTGATTTGAGCAGTGGGTTTCTTGTTAGTTATCATCATCATATGTGTGTGGGTTTCAAGTTAGCATCCAAACACTATTTTCCAAAAAAACATCTTGTTTCGCAATTGTCTCCAACAGTATGACTGACTGACTGCTCAATTTGACACGTCTTCATTATAAACTTATACTATATCTCTTAAAAAATAAAGATAATTTGGATAGTCCTCAAGGCTGACAATATTATATGGTTGCATGCATTTACTTGTTCATTTGCTCAGGTATGTGACCTTATACCTGTAGCAATGAATATTGACAATATTACTTTTGTGAATTAAGAATAGCAGTGAAAGAAACACTAACCTCAAGCAGCAATAGTTCGTGACAAAATTGGAGTGAATTTTGTAGTACCATTTACAAGTATAATCTAGAATAAGCCTATAACGCTTGTCAGCTCGCACTGGCTAAATGATGTTATAAATGATGTTGTCTGACCATCTCAAGTTATAATCATTGCTCTCAACTAGTATTGCATCATCCCTCGCTGAACAAAATAGCAGTATGCTTACCGTGGGGCTCGGCGTGCCGGCATTCATGTACACAGGATTCACAGACACCACTTCTCCAGGGCCACTCTTCCCAGCCTTCACCTTCCCGAACTGCGCCTCCCTGAACCCAGCCACGGTCTCGATGCAATCCATCAAATTGTCCACGGCGGCACCATCGAACATCTTGGATCCATGCCCTGGAGCCCCCGTAGCCTTCACGACCAGCTTCCACACCAGCCTATCCGCGTAGAAAACCCTATACTCGTCCGTCAGCGACGCCTGCCCCTCGTCGAGCATGAACCCTACATTGAGGGCGCGGAACTCCTCAGACTGGACGAACTTCTGGTGGCCGTCTTCGGCACCGATCTCCTCGTCGGGGACGAGCGAGACGTGGACGGTGCGGGTGGGGGCGAAGCCGGCGGCCTGGAGCCCGCGGATGGCCTCGAGGTACTGGATGGGGAGGCACTTGTCGTCCTGCGCGCCACGGGCGTAGACCCGGCCGGTGGCGGGGTCATGGTGGGCGGCGAAGGGCGGGTGGATCCAGTGCTCGGGCTCTGCGGGGACGGAGTCGATGTGGGAGTTGAGGAGGATGGATGGGAGGGAGGGGTCGGTGCCCGGCCAGGTGAGGAGGAGGAGGGGCTTGGACTTGCAGGGGGTGAAGTGGAGCGTGGTGGTGCCGAGGCCGAGGGACGCGGCGTAGGGGAGCAGGAAGGCGGCGGCGCCGGCGTAGTCCGGGGTGGGGTGGGCGGTGCAGATGCGGAGGTAGTCCTGGAAGCGCCGGACTTGTGAGGACTCGAGCTCGGTGAGGGGGTGGGCCGGGCGCGGCGTCGCGGCGAGGAGGACAACGGCGACGAGGAGATAGTGGCTGAGACGACGCATGCTGAAAGTAGTTGGGGTCAGCGGCGAGTGGCTGCTGAGTGTTCGTCTGTCCGGTGAAGCCACGGTGTCTGACATGACACGGCCAGCTCTATGTAAGCCCAGCCCAGCAAAGGCCCCAAAGTCAAGCTTCTCGACAGGAAAAGCCATATATTTTGTCAAATCATCAAACATTCCAATTTAAATTTACATCATATAACAATAAAATTTCAGATGACGGAGTCAAGGATAAAAGTTTCACAACATATATATTACACATATGCCCAATAGTCCCAGGAGTAGCAGCTGTGAACAAGTTCCTATTGCACATAGTATTGGTTGCTTGCTGGTATTTGAGATCATGTATCTAGTATCAAGCAACTGTTTTCTCCATCCTTTCGAAATAAATATGACAAAACTGTCCTTCTGCTAAGGTAGTCAACACGGGAGTACATGGTCAAACAAGTGAATTTAGATGAGCTTCTTCTTGTGGAAGAACCCTTGCAAGTGCCATAGCTGCAGAACGGAGACCACGACGCACACGCCCAGCGACAAGATGCTGAACCAGGCAACCCTAGAATTTGTTTTCTCGCTCACTTCCCGCATCTCCGCTTCCCTGCAAAAACATTTCAAGGTTTCTCATTATGCTATGCAGTGCCCATTCCAAACAATACGTTATAGTATAGAGTAGTGAAGCTAGTAGTTTTGCTTGTCCACATCCTGAATACAAATCAGTAAGAGCACCTAAGAGTTTCAAATAGGAGTTCAATCTACATCCCAAGACCGATGAGACCAGTAGGTTCTGTTTCACGACGCTTTACACAGTCACTTTTTTTTGTACATAAATGTTTGTTGAAAGCATGCTTATTACCTACATAAAACAACGTCCAACTGGAAATAGTACAGACTACAGATTCCTGTATCTAGATAGACTGAGTGCAGCGTAGCACAAGAGTCACAATCTGGTATCTGGCTATTAAAAACACAGAAAAGGTAGAATGGATAACTTGCCTTGCTTTGAGATATAACAAGTTATGATGAATGGATTCCACTGCAGCCTCAAGTTTCCTGAGCTCTAATTCTACACCCTGGACACAAAAAATTCAGATTACAAATAATCCGGAACAAAAAACAATGCATTACATTGTACTTTAGTGGCATTTGAACTAGGCTGTATTTAAGTAATCGATAGTCACACCTCAATTTTCTCCTTCTTGGCAACAGAATCCCAGTCCTTTGCAGCAATCCCTATCTTCCAATCAAGATTTAGAGATACTCCTGATCCTTTCTCGGCACTGTCTAGCCAGAAGCAAGCAAGGTAGTTTCCAGCTTCTGTGGTTGTGAATGCAAACTGGCCCGTTGTGGCATTTTCATTGTGATGTACAGTATTGCCATATGGTGAGGTAACCTAAACAAACCATAAACATGTATGTTATAATAATAAGTAAGCAAGACAAAAGATAATATCTTCGACAATCATCATTTCTAAGATATCATTCGTACAACTGACTGACCTACGGACATGATATGCTCATTATCACTACTTTTTTTTCGAGAAAACGCTAAATACTTTTGCGTTTCTTTTCATTGAACAGGTAGAGTTTGTGTTACAATCCTCCTAGGAGGCGATTACAGGGTTATCATTATCACTACTTATATGTGCAACATTAGCAAAAATAAAAGTCACCACATTCATAAACACTCAACATGCCAAAACACCATTTTGCTTTGTAGAATAAAGTTGCTGACTTGTTGCTAATACCATTCCCAATTAGGTACAGCTTTTCAGTTATGGGCTAACAATGCACATGTATCGTCAAATCTCTGGTTCCCTCGATTGCCCAAAACACATAATGAATGTGAACTCCAAAGTTCTCCTTATCTACAACATGGTGGCGGAGGAGTGGGATCACATGTCATCTCCCTATGTTCACTCGTCTGCCCATATGCAAACATGATCGCATTTTACCAGAATTTCCTATGGGTTCTCATCAGCCCATCAATAACACCTATCATGAATACCAATCCAGTACCTCGCCTGTTTTACTTGTTTATGGTTACCGCCAATTATTCTTTCTTAGTTTCAGTACCTACAAGCATGCTATTTCAGTAACAGGTTAACAGGTGCCCACAGAAAAAAAGGAGCCATGCAGCTGCAGGTCACGTTACTTATGAGATTGCCAAAATGCATAGAAATTCTCAAATCACAGCATGTTGCCCCGATTTGAAGCAATGAGCAAGTGAAGCTTTGAGTCAATTCGCATCAAGTCCACCAAGTCTGGATCAAGGGTTCTACCCTCGACTGTTTCCTCGGGAACAAAGCACAGATCCATCACGAAAGTACCGGATTAACACGTATCGCACACCCTGACTTACTCCTTATAATAAACACAAAATTGGTGCATGTTGACTTCCCTGGGAGATGTAAACTTAAACTAAGTCCGCATGTTCTTCTACCCTTGCAATTAGTTCTAAACGCCTAACTTAATTCGTCCAAATCGCCAGACGCGCTGGTTTGTAAACGTCTAATCTACTGGTAAGTGGTAACTACTCAACAATTACGAATAAATAATCAGAGCAACCAATTAGTATCTCGGACCCCCCAAATTCACCTACACCTGGATCCCAACACGCGCCAGTTCACCAGCCCAGATCAAGATCAAGCAACTACAACCAGAAAACCGCGCACTCCAGACAGGCGAAGATAGATGGGATCATGGGAGCGGGGAAGGGGATTTCGCGGCGCTTACCTTCACGGCGACGGTGGGGTGGGAGGTGGGGTGGTGATCGTACATGAGGGCGTAGTCGGCGAGCACCACCACGTTGGGCTGGATCTCCTCGGAGACGCACTTGGTCCCCGTGGGGGGCAGGTCGAGCCACACCGCGTCCGCGCCGAGAAACATCATCATCGCCACCAGCACCAGCGAGGTCGCCACCGCCGCCATCTGGGCCGATCTGGGCGCCTCTATAGAGATTGTACCGTACCGCGCCTCTCTCCGAGTCTCCGGTCAGGGGGAGTCGTGAGGAGCTTGGACCAGGGGTGGACGGGACACGGGAGTAATGGCGCTGCCTCGAGGTAGGGGAGGGTCGTTTTGGAATTATGTAGTTTCCGGTTGGGTGCACGCGAAGAAATTCCTTCCCCCACGCAGCTAGCGGTCACGGGCGAGCTTCTGTTCCCTCCGCGGTCGTGACTCCTGAGTGGTCAACTGGTCATGGGCCGAGCCGGCCCAAAAAAAGCCCGCAGCAGAAAACACAGTGGGCCGTGGGCCGGTGTTATACATAGAAGTCAGGCCCAATCTCGGCCCATCGATGGAGAATAGAGGCGGGTCTAGGGTTGTGTGTCGGGCCTATTTCTTAAATCGCTCATATGTGAAGCCCAATCTCGATCCTACTAATCTTTCGGGCTCACAATACAAGCCCAGACCCGGCCCATAGGACTCAAAACATAGGTCCATGCCCTAAAATTTCGGACCGGGCCGGTCTTCCCATGGCCAGGACTACTCGTGAGGAATAGGGGAGCAAGGCCTGAAACGCGGCCGGCCCAAGTTAGCTTTCTTGTTTTATCACTTTTCTTGTTCTTCATATTTATCTTTTCAATGTTTGGGCTAGCCAGGCCCGGGCCAACACATGTGCAAAGTGTGCAGCTGAACAGGACCCACGAATTTTGGGGCCCATAATTTTTATATAAGCCTACTACTGATCTGGCCAATTAAAATAAAAAATAAAAAACACAAGGAGTCGCTGGGCCAACATACCTTAGTTGGGCCACGACTTGCTGGCCAGGCTCGTTGCCTCGTCCAGTGTCCTCGATCGATCGATTCCATCGATTAGTCCTGAAACAAAGCGTCGAACAGAACGTTTGCTCCCTGCGCGGCTCGACGGTTCGTCGCCTCGTGACCTCATCCTCAACTCAATCGATCGATTAGTCTGAGGAACGGAACGCGTCGTCGTCGCTCGTCCTGCATCTTCCGGTCTACCCGACTCCCGAGCCGCCGGAGGCCGCCGATCGGCAAGGGCCAACGGTGCAGCACAATCAGGTGAGTTCCGCGGCGATCCGTCCATCTAATTGCTAAACTAATTAACAATTTTGCTAATACTTCAATTGATTTTGCTAATTCATGTTCTATATCTAGTTTTCAAGAATCTTATCATGGGGAAGCACAAATCTGGTGCCAAAAAGCGCAAGAGGAAAGAAAAGGAACAAATTCTAATTAAAGCGCAAAAGGAGGCTATGGACAGATTTATTATAAAGCAAACACAAGATCCTTCTACCCTTGCACTTGATATTGGTACTTGATAATGAGTCAGTTGATCCTTCTACCCTTGGACAGATTTATTATTGAAGATTTCATTTCGAAGAACGCTAAAAGAATGATGTTGTTTAAATAAACATTATGCAATGGGGAGTTGAATATGTATGCTTCTTAATTATGGAATTGCTATCTGAGACATTATGACATATACATTATAATTGTTGAATAGTTAAAATCTTCTAGTGATAGAGGTCCCATTTTTAAGTTTCGAACAGGGTCTTAGATTTTGCCGGCTCGGCCCTGGGGCAAGCTAGGCCTCCCTGGGCTCTATATGTGCATCTTTCTACTCCCTCCAATCCTTTTAAAAGTGTCGTGAAAAACAACATAATTAGTATGACTTGTATGTATAACATAATCAGTAAAACTTGTATGTATAACAACATAATTAGTACAACTTAGAGAAGGAGGTTTAAGATCCAATTACACCACAGAGTCAACCCTTACAAGAAAGTGGGTTAAACTAAAAAATGGGTAGGTAGGGAAAAGACTAGGTGATTCCACTCGGTTGTCAACCTCTACTTACTTCTCTACCAGAATTCCCACTCCTCTACATTTTTTGACAAAACTTCACCGATGGTGGATCATTTACTTGGGAAGATTCTAGCGTTTCGTTCCAACTATAAGTGCCTGATGGTAAGTTGGGTGAGGGAGTAGAACTCCGGTTGCGTAGAAACATCAATATTACCATGCCCATTCGCGCATTCGGCCACCGATACAATAGCGTCGCATCCATGGCAGCAACGAGGCCATAAAAGCCTAGACACTCGGGGTCGTGAAACCACACTGTCCAGGAGAAAGGACACTGAAAAAAGATATGCTCCCATGTTCATCCCACCCGAGAGCAAAGGGGCCTTGTGGCCTGATTTCGAAGATCGATCGCCAAACCAATGATGCCCCAGCCAATCTATTTCTCCCTTGAAAAAAAAAAGCCAAATAGGCAGATTTTGTAGCGAATTGCCCCCTTGTTGCCCACTTCCAGCCGAACTCATCCAGGGCCACTGCGAAACTGAATGGAATAAGCCCTCTTGAACTGAACGGCCGCGGATTGCCGAAGGCCAGACCAAAGCAAGAACAACATATATATGCCACACTCTACCAATGAATCCAGCAGTCATCCCAAAAACTGAAGCAACTTCTCGGCCGTCCCCCACGGCGATCGCTGGGTACCAAAAAGCACTCCACTCGCTTTCGCCGGATTACCTTGCCTCTTTACGCAAGACAGATCAGAGATTCTAGAGGCATGCCACCTGTGATCCTTCCTCTAGAAAAAAGAAAGGCGCATAAACACTGACCATGCAAGTGATCGACCACGACGGTAAAAACACAACAAAATAAAAGGTGTTGGTTGTGCGTGCGTGCGTGGCCGGGCAGAGTCCAAAGCCAGACGGGGAATACGATACGCATCCATGCATATGTCGAGAGGAGGAGGACAATGACCGGTGGCTACTAGCAGTACAGTCTAGCTATAGCTATTGAGCTAGTAGCTAGATCGATCATGCAATAATCCTGCGTTTATGCATGCGTGTACACGCACGCAACGAGTGCAACTTTTGTCGCCCGGATGTGCCGGTATCTATGCATGCCCAGCCCAGGAAGGAAACGACGGCTGACGGCGACGGACCCGCGTCCACCACGCGCGCTTACGTAGTCTTGTCGACCAAGGGGACCGGGGGACTCATCTCACCTCACTTTGGAATTCTGAACTCGTGCTTCAGATTGTCACAAGGGATGCCATCCCCTCCCTCCCGCCACCGCTGGCGCCGCTCGGAGCGTGGGCTTTATGAAATACGATACGTTTGGCTCTTTTTTCAGGGTGTAGCGTCGAAAAAAAGGACAGTACTTTGTAGTCACCGAGACGTCTCCCCGGTGTGCATTTCTACCGTCGTACGCAACACACACTCTCGTTGCAACTAAAGCCACCAGCCGCATCAAGACCAGTCTCTTGTCACGGAAAGCTTCTTTAGTTTCGCCACACCCTATCTTTTCAATTTCCGATTACATACACATTGTTCAGCATCGAGATCGATCAAGTGTACAAGCCCCAACAACAACCACTCACAAAGTAAATAAGAGTCCAACAAGCAGAGAGATCGATCTACCAATCGTACGTGCTCATAAGTAAATAAAGGATAGCTGCTTTTTTTAGGCTGCCCAAAGTTAGCATTATATATAGTGGACTTATATATATATAGGAGTTTTTGTCCTTCGCGGCGCATGATAATAGAGAGATAAGAGGCGAGGACGTACGCCAATTACCAAAGATCGATGCTCGTATCAGTGTCACCCGCCACTAAGCTAAAGATCCGAATTATTCGTGCGGGAAAGAGGCGGCAAAGGCTGCAGAGATGGAAATTAGAAAAGCTGATCGCGACGTACGTGTGTAGGATTCAAACGACGGCCCCTTTGGGATACTGTTGGATTCCATGCATAGCAGGGAACAGAGCAAGTAGTGTGTAGTGTAGCTAGCTGTTCGATCACCAGTATATTATTGCACACAAAGCTAGCTAGCTAGATTATTCTTTCTGAACTGGAGTGTTACTACAAAGAGATCGAGCTAGTGATCATAGTGGTGGTGGACTGGAATCGACGATGCTCAGCTTGAATCAAAAGTAGTTGATTAATTCCATCTCTACGATAGCAGAGGTATTATCCAGTTACATGCATATAGCCAGAGATCTTAATTGAAGTCAAAATGTAAAATAGTACTCCAGTAAGAAACTACTAGACCATCGACACACACAGAGGCCAACGTACTCCCTCTCAGTACGTACTCTAGCTTGACCATACACGACATCGACCGAAGAAATGCACGCGTAGACGTACGTATGTACGCACGGATGCATGGCTAGCTAGCTAGTAGCAGATCGCACCCTTCACCGGCGCCGGCGCCGGCGCCGTCTCGACGTCGTGGGCGACCTGGCCTCCGCAGACATGCCTGCCGCCGTTGCAACCGTTGGCGCCGCCGTTGCCGCTGTTGCCGTTGACAGGGACGGCGGTGAGCGGCAGGGCTAGCTTCTCGGCGACAGAGGCGGCCGGCTTGCTGTCGAGGACGTCGCTGCTCTTGCCCCAGATGAGCGAGTAGAGGCCGAGCACTATGATCGCCGCGCCAATCACACTGAGACCATGCATAAAACGGGAGTTAATTGATTGATTAATCAGATAGTAGTGATGCTTAATTAACTGGTTGCTAGAACACGGTGGAGTTTGATTTAGTTACCTTCCTAGCGTGGTCTCTTCTTTGAGGAGGATGGAGCCCATGACGGCGGTGATGAGCATGCAGAGCGGCTGGAACGCCGTCACGAACACCGGGCCGCGCGTCTTGGTCACCAGCCCCTGCACGTAGAACGCCACGCCGGAGCACACGACGCCGGAGTAGACGACGGTGAAGAGGCGGGTGTCGAGGCCGACGGCCCACACGCTCATGTCCTGGCGCTCCGCCACCAGCGTGATTGTGCCGTTTATCACGGAGCCCATCACGCAGATCACCGACGTCACCGTCAGCGGCGCCGGGTAGCTGTTCAGCGTGTTCGACTGGAGGACGAAGAAGCCGGCCCAGGCGACGCAACTGGCGATGATCATGATGGTGCCGTACAGCCAGGTGGTGCTGCTCTGGGCGGCGGCCGCCGCCGCTGGGTCGGCGTGGTGGGCGCCCCTGGCCCACGGGAACTGCACGACGGGACCATGGTACATGATCATCAGCACGGCGCCGGTGACGGTGCAGATGGTGCCGGCGACCTTGGCCTGGCTGTGGAGGCTCCGGAGCTTCAGCTTCTCCATCCGGAGGACGATGGCCATGATGAAGGTGACGGCGGGGAGGATGTTGACCAGCGCTGAGGAGAAGCTGGCGGACGTCATCTTGTTGCCGAGGTAGTACAGGTTCTGGTCGATCACAGGCCTGCTCGATGGATGTTGCTGCGTGTTAGTACACTACACTGATTGTAGATTATAAACACTATTCTGCATGCATGGCACGTACTCGAGCAAGGCGAGGCCGCAGATCTTGATGAAGATGCGCATTGTCACCTTGGGCCTCAGTCCCCTACAAATGTTGCAGAAGCAGAATTTGCAGTTAATTAATTACCCACTAGCTAGTAGTAGCATATAACTATATACTTACAAAAGAACTTAGAAGTCAACAGTTACTACTTACTGAGTGTACAACTTACTACTCGAGTAATAAGAAAATAAAAACAATTGTCATATCATGCAATAGGCACTTGGATGCTTATTGGAATCAATCAACCGAGCTAATTAATGGTAGCTTTGTTTCACAAGTAGTGTAGCTAGTAGTGCGCGTACACGCAGATGAAACAAAACGTTGTCGGAGTGTATGTGTCGGTCCGATATAGATTATCTACTAGAGGCGTAGACCTGAGGTGTGATGTCACGGAAAGGAGACGAAGAAAAGCTGAATTGGATGAATATACCTATATATATGGCTCAAAAAGCCCTGGAATATACAGCTAGCTCTAGGTGCGCGTTGCTGGTGTGTAGCTAGCTTGTACCAACAACTTGTGCGTGTAGTGCTTGATTACGTCCGCTGTGTGATCGAAAACTAGAAACCGAGAACAACACAGAGTAGCAACACTAACTTTGGCTGCTGATAATAATAACTTAAAGAATCTTATCTCTCCCTCGATTTAGTTCGTGCACCTCAAATTGGTAAAACCTGCCAAAAATCAGGCGAGCTAGCTAGCTTCCCAGCAACATCGGCCATTAATTCGACTCATCTTCTCAATACCTAAAGAAGTTTGAATTGCATAATGCTTTCATGCGGATCTACCGATCGATCCATGGACAATCTAGCTAGCTAGGTGTTGATCGCTCTAAAGATAACATAAACTGCTAGCTATACTGCTATAGTCTGCTCTCTATATATGCGTTTACCTCTCGAAGAAGATGGCGAATGGCGTCATGACGGCGGCGGCGACGACGTTGCGGTAGGTGACGAGCACGAAGTGGCTCATGCCCTGCTTGAGCGAGGCGACGGAGACGATGTACATGCCGGCGTAGCCTATCTGCAGCAGCACCATCATCATGTACGGCTTCACGTCGTTCAGCACCTTCTTCCCCACACCCATGGCGCCGGCTAAACCTAGCTTGATCTCTCCAATACAGCTGAGAGGATCGATCGAGGCACAAGCTAGCACACAGCTCACTACGAGCACCGTGTGAGGCTGCGGCTGCGGCTGCCAAGGTCGATCTCACAAGCTGGCTCTAGCTGCTGGGTGAAGTGCTGCTGTACGAGGAGATGAGACGAGCTCGCGGACGAGTGTATTTATAGCGGCTGGACGCGGCCATTGTGTGCTTGGAACGGGGGAGAGATCGAGAGGGGGTGATGTCAGGTGGCCGGCCATGCATGCATTGGCCCCGCGCGCGCACCACCACCAAACGGGAGTAGTAGTAATAAACGTGTGGCTCAGTTCGCTAGTGCCTAGTAGAAGTAGTAGTACTGTGGTGGCGATGGAGATGGATGGATCCGAGTCACCCGTGCACCCAGTTTTGGCATTTGGGGAGAGAGAGAGAGGATGTGGCCGGCCGGGGACGTGCGTGTCGACGATGTTGAACCACTTCCGGGACGGGTCGTCTACATCCATGTCTGGGTTGCCGGCTCTTCTGCCTGTGCCGGCTACAAGCAGGGCGGAGATGCCCGGCCGGCAAGCCGGCCGATCGGGTACTGCCTACTGTGTAGATCGAGTTCTAGCCGACGGACATGGATGCACTCTCGATGCGACTACAAGGGCTGCCTGTGCCGGCTATACAAGGGCGGAGATGCCCGGCCGAGAGCGAGTACCGTCTAGTGTGTAGATCGGGATCTACCGGACGGACATCCCCCCGATGCGACGCGCCAGGTTGGGGGTGCCGGATTTGTGGAAGTTGCCGGAACTACGTACAGTGGCTACTGGGTAGTGTCGATGGATCACGGAGGACAGCTAGCTATCGATCGAGGCGGTGGAGCTGCAGGTGCAAATGTGCGATTGATAGGTGCAAATGATGGTTACACGTATCTAATGATCAATTATCCTTTAGTCCAATTATCCGTTAGAGTTTACTCTACTACCTCTTTTCATAAATATAAGGCGGTTTACACATTTTTAAAGTGAACTAGATACACATAATAATGAGTGAACCTATATATTAAAAGTAGACTAGATACATACTAAACTAAGGGAGCGGCGTTTCTGCTCCCGGGCTCACCAGCTCCTGCTTACTTCGGTGAAAATAAAAAAATATTAAAACTTTATGAAAAAATCTGAACAAATTTGGAGACACACGCATACAAGTTTTTCACACCCGTGAATTTTTTCGGAATGAAAAGACATCGCCTGTGCTCTGCACAAAAAAGACAGAGTGAGTGTGTCAAAATAGATCTAAAAACACATTTTTGAAAAAGCTGATTTTGTCTTTTTTACACAGATCGAGGGGATGTCTTTTCATTCTGAAAAAATTCACGAGTGTGAACAACTTGTATGCGTGTGTCTCCAATTTTTTTCATGAAGTTTTACTATTTTTTATTTTCGTGCAAAAAAGCAGGAGCTGGTGAGCTCGGGAGCAGGATTGAATTTCCGCTAAACTAGATGAATCTACAAACAGCTAAAACGTCCTATATTAATAAACGGAGGGAGTATATGATTAGACCGTTGTAAGTGGTACTCCCTCAGTCCTACAAAGATTTTACTTCCATTTTTTCTTGGAAAGTCAAGCTTTCTTTTTAAGTTTGACCGTGTTCATAAAAATAACACAAAAATTTAGGCCACCAAATTAATATCATTGGATTCATGAGGAAATACATTGTTGTTTAAACTACTCACTTTACATGTTTTTTTTTTGACAGAAACCACCAATTATTCGTGCAATATGATGTACATAGATCCAAATCATAGATTAACTCAAGCAACCGTAGCTCTGACCAATAACAGTGGCGAAGGCAGGACCAGAGCAACCTGGGCCATGGCCCCTGGGGGCTAAGAACTTTTTTCGATAGTATTTTTATTGATTTGGCCCTAATATTTTGCTAGGTAATGTTAGAGGTTTAAGGTAATGCCCCTCGGCTTTGTGTAATCCTGGCTCCGCCCCTCACCAATAGGGCTTGCGAGCCAATCATTACCTGGCAAGGTGTAAAACCACCAACAACACAAAAAAACTGGCAAGGTGTATGTCTAGCATGTAATCCCTAGATAGTTGGTCACTTTTTTTTTTAGGTTTTGATGAATAACTACTCATATTTTCAAAAACAAAATATGAAATATTCCATTACTTGAAATAATGGACAGTTTACTCTGTTAAAATTTTATAAATTTTAGATCAACCATTTAATAGTTTTGCCAATTTTTGTGTGAGATTTCATCAAATTTCAAACATCATAAAAAATATATGATTTTTTCTAGCTATTGAAAAAGTTTATATTAACTAATACGGACAAGTGATGCCTTAATAACTAAATCGTGAAACCACATCTATCATAACCGATGTAAATCTGATTAATCTGCAGTTTGGACCTATGTGCAACGTATGATATAACTAGTCGGTGGTTTGTGCGGAAAAAGTGAGTAATTTCCACAACAATGATGGTAATAGTTGGTGTGTTGTGTAATTTGCTCCTAATTTGGCTACCCACTATTGCGTTTATATACTATTCCTTGGTTCCACGTGTTCGACTCTAGTGCCTAACAATAAGAGTATTTTGAATTCAGTTAGAGTCATGTACACATATTTTACACTAATTACAACAAACTCCACCTTGACGAATATGTTCTTGCCATGTTGAAGCTGCCTAACTTGAACACATGTGCATGGGTGAAGTTGGTCTTCCTCGTTGCTCATTTTCATGAGTCCGACTCCACTTCCTTCTCCTTGGACTTGGTCGCCTCCACTGAACATATTGTCGTGGCTCGCTGAACCCAAATTCCACACTGAATGAATCTTAATTACTCACACCATGTAAAATCTATTCATGATCGCCTCGACTAAACATATCATACCCTTCGTCACGAGCTTCTTGTCCTTCTTGACTCTGATGATATATGTTGTCTACGTCCACCATGTATACATAAATAGTACCATGAAGTTCACCAAGCTCAAATTCGTGTGAGAGTGTGTGCTTTAGTTTAAGAAATTTGGAATTATCGGAATGATGTTCTACTTAATAAGTATTCTTTACCAAATTTCTTACAGGTGATCTACACAGTTACATACTGGATACACATGTGATCCTAGGCTTTTTGGATATAGGATGTTCTCGGATGATGGTGGACGGTCGGGCTATCTTCAACCAGACTGGCTGACATTATTGATGACGTGGATCACACGTTCGCTGGGGAACCCCAAGAGGAAGGTATGATGCAGCAAAGCAGCAGTTTCCCTTGATTACAAAACCAAGGTTGTCGAACCAGTAGAATTGGAGAAGGCTTAGAAAGTTGTCAACGGCTCCGTTAACGATAATTGACGATGACCTGCACACAATCACAGACAAACTACTTTGTGTTGGAGATATGCCCAAGAGGCAATAATAAAGATTATTAATATCATATTTCCCGTTCATGATAAAGGTTTATTATCCATGCTATAATTGTATTAATCGGAAACAAATACATGTGTGGAATATAAACAGAAAGGAGTCCCTAGTAAGCCTCTAATAACTAGTTCGTTTGATCAAGTGTTGGTTAGAAGTTTCCTAACCAAGGATTAATGAATCACTTGATAAACGGAGTTGTATCATAGGAGATGATATAATGGACAGACCCAATTTAATAGATGTCGAATATAGTTTCCTTAGACTATGTGATTATGTTACTCCCGCCTACTCG
This sequence comes from Puccinellia tenuiflora, assembly GCA_012064385.1. Taxonomy (NCBI): domain Eukaryota; kingdom Viridiplantae; phylum Streptophyta; class Magnoliopsida; order Poales; family Poaceae; genus Puccinellia; species Puccinellia tenuiflora. The sequence continues at coordinate 20,488 of QRDG01001603.1, forward strand.
AGGAATACTTTGATGACATCAAATGTCGCTTCGTAACTGGGTGATTATAAAGGTGGCCTTCAGGTATCTCCGATGGTTGGTTGTTGGGTAACATGAATCGAGATTGGGATTTGTCCGTCCAAGTAGTGGATAGATATCTCTGGGCCCTCTCGGTAGCATAGCATCTAAAAGCTTGCAAGCATATGACTAAGTAGCTAGTCATAAGGGATCCTATCCTATGGGAACGAGTAAAGAGAACTTATCGGAAACGAGATTAATCAGATATAGAGATATCGGTGATTAAATCTCGGACAAGTAAAATATCGTGAGACAAGAGGAATCATATATGGATTAATTGAATCCCAGACAATGTGGTTCAGCCGATAAAGTATTTTGTTGAATATGTAGGAATTAATATGGGCATCCCGGTCCCGCTATTAATATGACATGTTCTCGAACCCGCAGGGTCACACACTTAACGTTCGATGTAGTTAGGGCTCGAGATAAATGATGGTGTGAAAGAATATTGATTCAGAGTCTCGGATGGGATCCCAGACATCACGAGGAGTTCCGGAAGAGTCCGGAGAATAAGATTCATATATGGAAAGTAGTTTCCGGAGGCATCGGAAAGTCCGGGAATTTTCTGCCAGGGTACCGGAATATTCAAGAAGGTTCTAGAAGTGGGTCCCACAGGTGTTTGGGGCCCAGATGGAGTAAAGGGATGGTGCATCAGTCACAGGGGCCAGCCGCACCAAGCCCTATAAGGCCCATGCGGGCTAGGCCTAAGGGAGGGCAAACCCTAGGGGCTGGCTTGGGGGCCAAGCCACCTAGCCGCCGGCCCTAGGGCTGCCTGGGGCGCCCCATGGCCACCTATATAAGGTGAGCCAGGGCACGGCAGCCACCCCACGCCGCACCTCCTCCCTTCCCTAGCCGCCGCCCCTGTAGTCGCCGCCTCCTCCTCTCCCTCCTCCCCCACAGACGCTTGGCAAAGCCCTGTCGGATCTCCACCATATCCATCACCACATCGTTGTAGTGCTGTTGATCTCGGGAGCCTCTCCACCACCTCTTGCGGGATCAAGAACATGGAGTCTTCATCGAGCCGTACATGTGGATACCTCGGAGGCGTTGCTCGTGCGACGCATCGGATAATACATCTCCTCGCGACTAGACGAGTCTAGTTGCGGGGATCGACTAGCCAACCCCTGCCTCGACAAAACACGCTCGGTTTTCATTGAGGGTGAGATTCGATCTCCTTCTTGCTACCACCATCTAGTAGATCGTGATCTTGTTTGGGTTTCATTCTGCCTCTTTGCATAGGAATTTTTTTGTTTTCTATGCTGCGAACCCATCAGTGGTATTAGAGCCTAGATCTATTCGTAGATGTTGGTGCGATTAGAACACAAGTGTTGTGGACGTTGATATTTTTGTTGCTACCTTCTCGCGTGTACTTCGTATCTTACTGGATGGTTGGATTGAAGTGGCCCGGACCAACTTTACTCGTCCACGCACGAGAGACCGGTTCCACGATTGACATGCAACTTGTATTGCATAAGTGGCTGGCGGATGTCTGTTTCTCTAGCTATGGTGAGATGCGATTTGCAATGGAAGACCTTTAAGAAGGATGAGTAAATAAGCAACTCTCATATCACCGTTGTGGCTTTGCGTAGATTAGAACGGTTCTATCTCATGACCCATAGAAGCCACGTAAAATTGCATAAACAAAGTAGAGGACGTCTAAATTGTTTTTGCAGGGTTTTGTGATGTGGTATGACCAATATGTGATTTGTGATAATGTATGTAATGATCATGTTTGTAATTTTCACGACTTGCATGTCGATGAGTACGGCAACCGTCATGAGCCTTATGGTTGTCTCTTTATTATTGTATGACCTGCGTGTCACTTTAACGCCATGTAATTGCTTTACTTTATTGCTAAGAGTAGCAATAGTTGTAGTTGCAATAGTTGGTGGAGACAATCATGAGACGGCGATGTCATGCTGGTGGTGATGGAGATCATGCCTATGCTTTGGATATGGAGATCAAAGGCACAAGACAAGGCTATACCATGTCACAGATTAAATTGCATGTGATGTTTATCCTTTTATGCACCTTATGGTTATGCTTAGATTTGATCACGACGGTAGCATGATAAGGTGATCTCTCACGTTAATATCAAGATGTGTTCTCCCCTAGTATGCACCGTTGCGAAAGTTCGTCGTTTCGAAGCATCACGTGATGATCGGGTGTGATAGATTCTACGTTCACATCCAATGGGTGTAAGCCAGATTTACACATGCGGAAATACTACGGTTTACTTGACGAGCCTAGCATGTACATACATGGCCTCGGAACACAAGAACCGAAAGGTTAAACACGAGTCATATGGACGATATGATCAAACATGGCGATGTTCACCTTTGAAGCTACATCGTCTCATGTGATGATCGGTTGTGGTGTAGTGGATTTGGATCGTGTGTCACTAAACAACCTGAGAGATGTTTGAGTTTAGTGGGAGTTCATTATGTAATTTAGATTAACTCGAACAAATTATCATGAACATAGTCTGAACACCTTTTTGCAAATATGTTGTAGATCAATGGCCCGTCCCACTACCACCATGAATTTTAACGCGTTCCTACAGAAGGACAAGCTGAAAGACGATCACAGCAAGTTATCAGATTGGTTTATGAATCTGAAGATTATTGATGGTGGATATCGATAAGTTGGGTGGTGCCCCAAGCGAAGGTGGAATTGTAGCTAGTAGCAGTTTTCCCTCAATTAAAGAACCGAGGTTTACCGAACCAGTAGGACTTTGAAATCAACAACGAGGTGAATGTTGAAGATCTCTGGCGCTTAACCTTCAACAGACGTGGACCTGCACACACTCAACAAAAATACTTTGCCCCCAACGGCGGAGAGGTTGTCAATCTCTCCGGTCTCGCAGAACACAAAGCGGTTAATTGTATGATGAAATAGATAAAATATGAAAAGTGACCAGAGGAGTAATGATAATTAAAAGCAAGTAAATAAGGTTGAAAACAATGTAAAAAGATGGACCGGTAGTCTCTCAAGTAGATAAAATATGCATGTGATGGGTGAACGAATTACAGCTAGGCAATTGATAAGATCATGACACAAACCCAATTTAGCTATGAAAAAAAGGACATGATAATATTTATGGAGGCATCATGACAAGGAACAAAGACCATTGAGCCCAACTGCGTCTTTGTCTAAATATTCCACCGTGGGATCGCTATCGAGCCTGTCACACAACGGTATTAAGTTGCAAGCAACATATAATTGCATTAAGTAAAGTGCATGATGTAAGCAATACTAATATCAAAATAGACATTAACACCACTGTTTTACCCTTAGTAGCAACAACACACCCTCGCCCTTAGACGTTTCTGTCACTCGTGCCCAGGAACAAAAGGGGGCATGAACCCACTATCTAGCATAAATACCCTCTCTTGGAGATACACACAATCACTTGGCCAAAGTAACTATGCACATCGGAGAGCATACAAGAACATAAATTACTCATATAAGAATCATGCACAATCTGAACATAACTTCATAATCCATCGGATCCCAGCAAACACATCACATAGCATTACAATAGTCGATCTTGATCATGTTAGGCAGCTCACAAGATCATAAGACATGAAGCACAAGAGAGAGACTACCATCTAGCTACTGCCATGGACCCGTAGTCCAAGGTGAGACTACTCACAAATCATCCTGGAGGAAGGCATGTCGATGAAGAGCCCTCCGGGATCGATCTCCCCTCCGGCAGAGTGCCGGGATCAGCTTCAGATTGGACCCCGAACTAGGGTTTTCGGTGACGGCGCGTCGGGGTCGAGTTTCTGGAAAATAATCGCCGCCCTGACGTTTTTAGGTTAATTGTGATTTTATAGGAGTCGGAGGGGGCCGAGGAGGTGCCCACAGGGCAGGGGCGGGCCCCACCCGCGGGTCCCCCCCAGGCCGCAGCAGCTGCCCACGTGCGCCCTGTGGGATGCCTCCGAGGCTGCCCTTCGAACTCCGTCTTCGTCTTGGCGTAAAATTAATCACCGTAAATTTTCGTCCAATTCCGAGAATATTTCCAGAAATAAATTTCTGAAACAAAAAGACAGCAAAAACAGGGAACTGGCACTGGGCATCAGGTCAATAGGTTAGTCCGACAAAATGCATAAAAATGATATAAATAACAGCATGTGACAATATCAGAAAACTAGCATGGATCAGTCAAAAATTATAGATACGTTTGAGACGTATCAGCATCCCCAAGCTTAACTCCTACTCGTCCTCGAGTAGGTAAGTGATAACAAATAATTTTTGATGAGACATGCTACCAACACAATCTTGATTAAGATAGTAATGCAAAGCACATGAAGTGAATAAGGTGATCCAAAACAATTGTCTATAGTTGACATTAAGCAAACAATTATTAACAATCGCTAGCTAACAAATGCTAGAAACTTTTCATGAATAAGTGCGTTGGAGACATGGAACCATACATAAGGTTTAGAAAGAAGAATTGCAAATTATGTCTCCAATGTAAGGTATCAATCATTCTTCAAAGCATCTTATTAGTCATTCATGAAAATAGCCAAGCTCAAGTCAGATGTCCTAATCCATCTACTTCGTAAATCAACTGTTCCAAAGTCTACTCAACTAGTGCAAGTAAGAAGTGGCTTTGGCACCATGATGTTATGGCAAAGAGAACAATAATGGAGTTTTGGAAGGTCAAAAAGAAAGGCTCCAACAGTGGAGAAGGTAACCACAAGACAGAAGGAAGTCCCGTAGTTGACACTGTATGAGGAGTAGTGATTGCCATGCAACGGATGCACATAGAGCTATAAGCGTATGAAAGCTCTCCAATGGAACTAGTGGGGGTGCATCCAACTTGCTTGCTCATGAAGACCTAGAGCTCACTTGAGGAGGCTCATCCTTGGAATATACAAGCCAAGTTCTATAACGTTAATTCCCCACATAGTTATACAAATGAAAACATGAAAACTCTCTATAATGAAGTATAGGTGGTAGTAGCACAAGTGTGGAATAAAGGATAGTAGTGCTGCCCCCTCTCTCTTTATATTTCTCTTTTTTTTAATTGTGGCCTCCGTGGCTCTTTTAAATTTTCTCTTATTGGTCTCTTTTGGACTCTTTTATGTGGCCACTTTGGACTCTTTACAATATTCTCACAGGTAGGGGCAACACTCTATTTTTTACAAGATGATCATCACACTTTTGGTACTCATAACTCATAAGACTAATACATTATGTATAAAAGAGGATATGCATGATCGAGCGTAGTGTGGAAAAATGAAAAACGTAGAACATGTGGCAAGCCACGCTGCACACTAACTCAAATGATCAAGCAAACTATATGGTGATGAAGAACGCCATCAAGTCATGTAATCTAATGATGGATGTTGCATGGCAATGTATCTCGGAACGGCTATGGAAATGCCGTGGTAGGTAGGTATGGTGGCTGTTTTGAGGAAGATAGTTGGCTTATGTGTAGGAGAACAGGATGAAGTTCTCCCACGGAGTTGGATGTACTCGTGAAGTATGCACCAATCTCAATGTGAGAGAGGGCATTGCGCAGCACCGAAGAGGCTAGCAAAATATGGAAGTGGAAGTGCCAAAAACCAAAGCTCACAATGCATTTCGTATATTGCAAACAACTAGCAGTTTCAATGTTCCACAAATGGTTTGAGACACCCCGAGAGGGATCGTGGCGGCGACACAAGTGCCCCGTTGGCTTTCCCGACCGTTGCAGTAACTACCCACTAGGGACTTATTTTCAACTTAGTAGAATTCATGACACATTAGCATTGTTGACTTAGGTTGTTTAGTTCAGAAAAGTATAGCTCCATGCTTTAATAACACATCTCCACTAATCAGATCTAACACCATTAACCAACACATTTTAACCATTAGTTATTTTAGTGCCTCAAAACAATTGAAGAGTATCAAATTATCCACATAGTGATCTACAATACTATGCAGGTTTTTTCTATTTCATACTACTGCCACATGCATAGCATTGTTCCGATCTAACACATTAACCAAGCAACCAAAACAACTCTTCAACAAATATAAGTGAAGAATAAGAGAGTTTAACTTAACAACCAGCAGCTCTAAACAAGATAAAAGCCAAAAGCGAGAACTTACTAGAAAACAGACAGTAGCTAAGAATACTCAAAAAGATATAAGCAAAGCAAAGGAGTATTCAAACGAAAAAGCGGAGCGTGTCTCTCTCCCACACAAATAAAGCTAGGATACAACAAAGATATGACTGGCCAACAAACAAATAAAACTTAAAGTAAAAATACGCTCCAAGCATAGCAAATAATATGTAAAGTGATAAAAACAAAGTTCAACGAAGACGACCTTATGATAGTCGATGAAGATGAGGGGATGCCTTGGGCATCCCCAAGCTTTGACTCTTGATAGTTCTTGATATTCAGAGGGGGTGCCATGGGGGCATGTCCAAGCTTGATCTTTGATCCATCCTCGATTTCATCATATTCCTCTCGTTTGGAACTTAAAAACTCCCTTCACACAAAACTTCTCATAATTTGATTAGAGGGTTAGTGCTCATAAATTAAAACGCACATGTGTTCTACTCATGACAAATTGCAAACCAACTTAATTAAACATTAGCTACAGTTTACTAAGCCTCAATGTGGCACTCCACCCCTAGAGTATCACATATGACGATGGTAAAGAGATAAATGCAAAATAAAAGCAGAATCTGTCAAAATCTGAACAGTCTGTAAAGATCGAATTTTTCGAGGAAGTTCTGCAGCTCAAATAAAAAAACTTAAAACTAACGAAAGATATATAAAAGCATCAGGCTTGCTGTCAAACATTATCAGAAAAAGATAAAATTCTGGCGATTTTAGGATTTTCGTGCAACAGGCGCACATAATCTGTTTTTGGACAGCAACACAATACCTCGCACTTTCAATACATTAGAGGCTAAACTTGGCACAAAAAACTAAAAGAAAAAGATACAATGAAGTTTCTATAGAGGTAATAACTTCATGACTCAAGAAAAACAAAAAGCAAACTGAAAGTAAAATATGGGTTTCCTCCCAACAAGCGTTTTTCTTTAACACCTTTTAGCTAGGCTTGAGATTTTAATTATACTCTCATAAGAATAAGAATTGAAACACAAAAGAGAGCATCAAGAAGCAAATATCAAACACTTTTAAGTCTAACCCACTTCCTATGCATAGGGATCTTGTAAGAAAATAAATCATTGAAGCATAAAGCTAATAGCATAGGAAGGCAAAGCAAATGCAACATTGAAACCTTCAACATAAAGAGGGGAAACTCCATAAGATGATAATTTATATAACCATGCTTCCCTCTCTCATAATAATTTTCAGTAGCATTATTAACAAATTCAATGATGTAGCTATCACATAAAACATGCTTTTCATGATCTACAAGCACATAATTTCGGTCCATCTCAAAAATAGTGGGATCAAACCCACTTTCAATAGAATTATAATGTTTACATCAAGTAACATAGGACCATCATCAAGAGCATTATCATATAAACTTTCTAAGCACAACTCTTCATTAACATGTATCTCAATAGTAGGAACAAATAAAAGATTATCATAGGATTTATCAATATAGCACGGATTATCATATATAACAAGATCATTTTTATCAAAAAGGGATGTTTCAAATGAATCAATAGGATCATAGCATTCAATCTCCTTTGGTGAGCAAGGAGGACAATCAAATAATGTATGAGTTAGAGAGTTACTCTCATTAGAAGGTAGGCATGGGTAGCTAATCCATTCTTCCTCCTTTTGTTCGTCACTCTCCTCCTCTTTTTCATCCAATGGGCTTACAATTTCATAAATTTCTTCTTCCATAGGCTCCTGCACGGCATTAGTCTCTTCTTCTGGGGAGATAAACCCTTAAGATTTTCAGTAATATAACAATTTTCATCTTTGTAATTATCCATGCAATATTTAAGTATAGCAAAACTTTCAGATTTATAAGGAGCATCATCATCATTTTCAATCAAAGAACAAATTTCATAAGCACCCTTCCATGCAATAAATTCTTCAATAGGTTCCACATCATAAAAATCATAGTTTCCCTTAGCATAAGATGCTAAGGTTTCATTATCATTACCAGCACATTGAAAAGGAAGGTGTTTAAAATTCATGCTACAACTAGACTCATCACAACAATAAGATATATCATAATTTAAGCACAAGTCTCTAGCATAATTATTCAGAGTATTAATTATTTTTCATAAGTGTATCCCTTTTTGTGACAAGCGGTATTCCTTATAATATTCTTGTTGATCCTACGTGATTCCGCCTTGCCAATAAGATCTAGTTTCAAAGAAGTTAACCATTGAGAACAACCAAAAAACTAAACATACTAATAAAACAGGATAAAAGACTATACTAATTTTTTTGGGTTTTAAAATTTTGAAACAGGAAAGTAAACTAAACGAGATATAAAGCAAGAAAGACAAAAACAAAGTAAAGAGATTGAGAGTGTGAGACTCCCCTTGCTGTAGCTCCAAAGTCCCCGGCAACAGCGCCAGAAAACTGCTTGATGGTGGATATCGATAAGTTGGGTGGTGCCCCAAGCGAAGGCGGAATTGTAGCTAGTAGCAGTTTTCCCTCAATTAAAGAACCGAGGTTTATCGAACCAGTAGGACTTTGAAATCAACAATGAGGTAATGTTGAAGATCTCTGGTGCTTAACCTTCAACAGACGTGGACCTGCACACACTCAACCAAAATACTTTTCCCCCAACGGCGGAGAGGTTGTCAATTTCTCCGGTCTCGCAGAACACAGCGCGGTTAATTGTATGATGAAATAGATAAAATACGAAAAGTGACCAGAGGAGTAATGATAATTAAAAGCAAGTAAATAAGGTTGAAAACAATGTAAAAATATGGACCGGGGGCCATGGGTTCACTAGTGGAGTCTCTCAAGTAGATAAAATATGCATGTGATGGGTGAACGAATTACAGCTAGGCAATTGACAAGATTATGACACAAACCCAATTTAGCTACGAAAAAAGTACATGATAATATTTATGGAGGCATCATGACAAGGAACAAAGACCGTTGAGTCCAACTGCATCTTTGTCTAAATAGTCCATCGTGGGATCGCTATCGAGCCTGTCACCCAACGGTATTAAGTTGCAAGCAACAGACAATTGCATTAAGTAAAGTGCATGATGTAAGCAATACTAATATCAAAATAGACATTAACACCGCTGTTTTACCCTTAGTAGCAACAGCACACCCTCGCCCTTAGACATTTCTGTCACTCGTGCCTAGGAACAAAAGGGGGCATGAACCCACTATCTAGCATAAATACCCTCTCTTGGAGATACACACAATCACTTGGCCAAAGTAACTACGCACATCGGAGAGCATGCAAGAACATAAATTACTCATATAAGAATCATGCACAATCTGAACATAACTTCATAATCCATCGGATCCCAGCAAACACGTCACATAGCATTACAATAGTCGATGTTGATCATGTTAGGCAGCTCACAAGATCATAACACATGAAGCACAAGAGAGAGAGAGACTACCATCTAGCTACTGCCATGGACCCGTAGTCCAAGGTGAGACTACTCACAAATCTTCCCGGAGGAAGGCATGTCGATGAAGAGCCCTCCGGGATCGATCTCCCCTCCGGCAGAGTGCCGGGATCAGCTTCGGATTGTACCCCGAACTAGGGTTTTCGGTGACGGCGCGTCGGGGTCGAGTTTCTGGAAAATAATTGCCGCCCTGACGTTTTTAGGATAATTGTGATTTTATAGGAGTCGGAGGGGGCCGAGGAGGTGCCCACAGGGCAGGGGCGGGCCCCACCCGCGGGTCCCCCCAGGTCGCGGCAGCTGCCCGCGTGCGCCCTGTGGGACGCCTCCAAGGCTGCCCTTCGGACTCCGTCTTCGTCTTGGCGTAAAAATAATCCCCGTAAATTTTCGTCCAATTCCGAGAATATTTCCAGAAGTAAATTTCTGAAACAAAACGACAGCAAAAACAGGGAACTGGCACTGGGCATCTTGTCAATAGGTTAGTCCGACAAAATGCATAAAAATGATATAAATAACAGTAAAAACATGTGACAATATCACAAAACTAGCATGGACCACTCAAAAATTATAGATATGTTTGAGACGTATCAATTATCCTCACTACTGCTAAGAAGCTGTATGTTTTCGATGCTGCGCTAGGCGATGCCCCTGCATAGGGAGTGGCTGAGGATGTTAGGAACATCTGGACAGCCCGTTCTGAGGACCACGAGATAGTTAAGTGCGGTCTGTTGTATGGCATAGGACCAAAGCTTCAAAAGTGTTTTGAGCACCATGGCGCTTATCAGATAATTGTTGATCTGAAAGCAATGTTTCAGACTGAAGCCAAGGTGGAGAGGTATGAAGCCTCCTCCAAGTTCTTTAGCTGTATGATGTAAGAGAACAGTTCCGTCAGCGAACACGTGCTCAAAATGTCTGGGTACGGTGATCGTCTGAGGCAACTGGGTGTCCACATTCCCAATGAGTTGGAGATTGACCGTGTTCTCCAATCACTTCCACCAAGCTATAAAAGCTTCGTGATGAACTATAACATGCAAGGGATGGAGAAAACTCTTCCTGAGCTCTTCGCAATGTTAAAGACAACGAAGGTGGAAATCAAGAAGGAGCATCAAGTGTTGATGGTCAATAAGACCACCAGTTTTAAGAAGGGCAAGAGAGACAACTTCAAGAAGGGTGGAAAGCCAGTTGCTCCTGCGAAGACAAAGAGAGGCCCTAAGTCTGACACTGAGTGCTTCTACTGCAAGGGGTCTAGACACTGGAAGCACAACTGACCAAAGTATCTAGCAGATAAGAAGGCTGGCAACATCAAACAAGGTATATGTGTGATGGCCTTGAACTTAGCTTAGGTTGAGACTCCAAGCGCAGAGTGTGTAGTATAGGAAAGACGGTTTCCCCACGAGGGGTGACTCGAGGGTTTAATATCGAACTCTTGGGGAATCAGTAGTGCAAGATTTATCTTCTTATCATTCTCTTGAAAACCTGCAAAACAAAGTAAATTGTTTTGTGCCTCAACCTCACCAAGTGGTTGTCAAGCACAAGGTGTGAAAATGATATGAAAATATAACAAATGCAAACAAGAAATAAATATGCAATGATGATAAATAAATATGCAAGGATGGTGGAAACAATGATGGATGATATTTTTGGGTTTTGTATTGTGAATGCAAGATATAAAAGTGTTTTTGTATTTTCGGATTTTTAAATGGCAGAAAATGGAAAATGCTTATAAGTTGTTGGAAAGGTGTTTCTTATGATTAAAAATGGACCGGGGTTCATGGTTTCACAAATGCACTCTCTCTTTAATAAAGTGGTAGATAATAGAACACTAGAATTGACATATGAGATTGCAACAAAAAGGTTTCATGACAAGTTACAAATTATATGGGCATCAGGTGCTAACATAGAGATCTTTTGTTTATTAATCTCTCTTATACTCCACCAAGATGTGAACTAAATCTTAGCACCTCAGTAATTAAGATAAATCAGAGTATAGCTTTAAGTCTTATGACATGAAGTTAAAATAAGAACATGCTAGATCTAATCATGGAGAAGTGGCAATGGTCACACCCACACCTCCGGTAGCATGGTATTTTTCTTTATCCCTAGTGAGGCAACAAATTAAGGTAAAAATACCCAAGTGGATCGCGGAACTTCTCTCACTTTCACCGCACTAGCCACCCCCTCATTACTCCAAATAATGCACACGTTCCCCCACACACGCTCTTATAAACATGCTTGATCAAAACAAGTAGACAGGAACGGGGTACATAATATGCATCTACTTTCATAACTGAAACAAAACAATTGCAATCTCAAACATATATTAACTCATAAAGAGATCCACCACAAAGGAATTACATAGATGATCGTAATCATGTTCGGCAACTCATACGGTGCTAATTAGTGAAGCTCAAGAGAGAGGAGAGATACATAAGTTACTTCCACAAACCCATAGTCCAGGGGTGGACTACTCCCTCTTCATCACGAAGACGGTGGAGATGTCGTTGGGGGAGATGGAGACCACGCCGGCAGCGCTCTGCCAGAGTTTTCCCCCAGCAATCTGTAGCTCCAGATCTCTATTTCGGTGTTTCTGTGTTTTCGGCTGCCTCCTTTCCGAAGGGCGTCGGGGACTATTTTTATAGTCGGTTTTAGGTCAAGACGAAGGTTCTAGAGAAAAGATCAACGGCAACGGAGCCTCGAGGCCCTAGATGGTGGGTCCCATGCGGCCAAGGAATCTGGCCACGTGGGCCACCCTCTTCTGGCCCTTGATGGTGGATATCGATAAGGCGGAATTGTAGCTAGTAGCAGTTTTCCCTCGTTTAACGAACCGAGGTTTATCGAACCAGTAGGACTTTGAAATCAACAACGAGGTGAATGTTGAAGATCTCTGGCACTTAACCTTCAACAGACGTGGACCTGCACACACTCAACCAAAATACTTTGCCCCCAACGGCAGAGAGGTTGTCAATCTCTCCGATCTCGCGGAACACAAAGCGTTAATTGTATGATGAAATAGATAAAATATAAAAAGTGACCAGAGGAGTAATGATGATTAAAAGCAAGTAAATGAGGTTGAAAACAATGTAAAAAGATGGACCGGGGGCCATGGGTTCACTAGTGGAGTCTCTCAAGTAGATAAAATATGCATGTGATGGGTGAACGAATTACAGCTAGGCAATTGACAAGATCATGACACAAACCCAATTTAGCTATGACAAAAAGGACAAGATAATATTTATGGAGGCATCACGACAAGGAACAAAGACCGTTGAGTCCAACTGCGTCTTTGTCTAAATAGTCCATCGTGGGATCGCTATCCAGCCTATCACCCAACGGTATTAAGTTGCAAGCAACAGACAATTGCATTAAGTAAAGTGCATGATGTAAGCAATACTAATATCAAAATAGACATTAACACCGCTGTTTTACCCTTAGTAGCAACAGCACACCCTCGCCCTTAGACGTTTCTGTCACTCGTGCCCAGGAACAAAAGGGGGCATGAACCCACTATCTAGCATAAATACCCTCTCTTGGAGATACACACAATCAGTTGGCCAAAGTAACCACGCACATCGGAGAGCATGCAAGAACATAAATTACTCATATAAGAATCATGCACAATCTGAACATAACTTCATAATCCATCGGATCCTAGCAAACACATCACATAGCATTACAATAATCGATCTTGGTCATGTTAGGCAGCTCACAAGATCATCAGACATGAAGCACAAGAGAGAGGGACTACCAACTAGCTACTGCCATGGACCCGTCGTCCAAGGTGAGACTACTCACAAATCATCCCGGAGGAAGGCATGTCGATGAAGAGCCCTCCGGGATCGATCTCCCCTCCGGCAGAGTGCCGGGATCAGCTTCCGATTGGACCCCGAACTAGGGTTTTCGGTGACGGCCCGTCGGGGTCGAGTTTCTGGAAAATAATCGCTGCCTCGATGTTTTTAGGTTAATTGTGATTTTATAGGAGTCGGAGGGGGCCGAGGAGGTGCCCACAGGGCAGGGGCGGGCCCCACCCGCGGGTCACCCCTTGGCCGCGGCTGGCACCCGTGTGTGCCCTATGGGTCGCCTCCCAGGCTGCCCTTCGGACTCCGTCTTCGTCTTGGCGTAAAAATAACCCCCGTAAATTTTCGTCCAATTCCGAGAATATTTCCAGAAGTAAATTTCTGAAACAAAAAGACAGCAAAAACAGGGAACTGGCACTGGCATTTTGTCAATAGGTTAGTCCGACAAAATGCATAAAAATGATATAAATAACAGTAAAAACATGTGACAATATCACAAAATTAGAATGGATCACTCAAAAATTATAGATACGTTTGAGACGTATCAGCATCCCCAAGCTTAACTCCTACTCGTCCTCGAGTAGGTAAGTGATAACAAATAGTTTTTGATGAGACATGCTACCAACACAATCTTGATCAAGATAGTAATGCAAAGCACATGAAGTGAATAAGGTGATCCAAAACAATTGTCTATAGTTGACATTAAGCAAACAATGATTACCAAACGCTAGCTAACAAATGCTAGAAACTTTTCATGAATAAGTGTGTTGGAGACATGAAACCATACATAAGGTTTAGAAAGAAGAATTGTGAATTATGTCTCCAATGTAAAGTATCAATCATTTTTCAAAGCATCTAATTAGTCATTCATGAAAATAGCCAAGCTCAAGTCAGGTGTCCTAATCCATCTACTTCATAAATCAACAGTTTCGAAGTCTACTCAACTAGTGCAAGTAAGAAGTGGCTTTGGCACCATGATGTTATGGCAAAGAGAACAATAATGGAGGTTTGGAAGGTCAAAAAGAAAGGCTCAAACATTGGAGAAGGTAACCACAAGACAGAAGGAAGTCCCGTAGTTGACACTGTATGAGAAGTAGTGATTGCCATTCAACGGATGCACATAGAGCTATAAGTGTATGAAAGCTCTCCAATGGAACTAGTGGGGGTGCATCCAACTTGCTTGCTCATGAAGACCTAGAGCTCACTTGAGGAGGCTCATCCTTGGAATATACAAGCCAAGTTCTATAACGTTAATTCCCCACATAGTTATACAAATGAAAACATGAAAACTCTCTACAATGAAGTGTAGGTGCTACTAGCACAAGTGTGGAATAAAGGATAGTAGTGCTGCCCCCTCTCTCTTTTATATTTCTCTTCTTTTTTAAAAAAAATTGTGGCCTCCGCGTGGCTCTTTTAAATTTTCTCTTATTGGTCTCTTTTGGACTCTTTTATGTGGCCACTTTGGACTCTTTTCAATATGCTCACAGGTAGGGGCAACACTCTATTTTTACAAGATGATCATCACACTTTTGGTACTCATAATTCATAAGACTAATACATGATGTATAAAAGAAGATATGCATGATCGAGCGTAGTGTGGAAAACATAAAAAATGTAGAACATGTGGCAAGCCACGCTGCACACTAACTCAATGATCAAGAAAACTATATGATAATGAAGAACGACATCAAGTCATGTAATGATGGATGTTGCATGGCAATGTTTCTCAGAACGGCTATGGAAATGCCGTGGTAGGTAGGTATGGTGGCTGTTTTGAGGAAGATAGTTGGCTTATGTGTAGGAGAACATGATGAAGTTCTCCCACGGAGTTGGATGTACTCGCGAAGTATGCACCAATCTCAATGTGAGAGAGGGCATTGCGTAGCACCGAAGAGGCTAGCAAAATATGGAAGTGGCAGTGCCAAAAACCAAAGCTCACAATGCATTTCGTATATTGCAAACAACTAGCAGTTTCAATGTTCCACAAATGGTTAGAGACACCCTGAGAGGGATCGTGGCGGCGACACAAGTGCCCCGTTGGCTTCCTCGACCGTTGCAGTAACTACCCACTAGGGACTTATTTTCAACTTAGTAGAATTCATGACACATTAGCATTGTTGACTTAGATTGTTTAGTTCAGAAAAGTACAGCTCCATGCTTTAATAACACCTCTCCACTAATCAGCTCTAACACCATTAACCAACACATTTTAACCATTAGTTATTTTAGTGCCTCAAAACAATTGAAGAGTATCAAATTATCCACATAGTGATCTACAAGACTATGCAAGTTTTTTCTATTTCATACTACTGCCACATGCATAGCATTTTTCCGATCTAACACATTAACCAAGCAACCAAAACAACTCTCCAACAAATATAAGTGAAGAATAAGAGAGTTTAACTTAACAACTAGCATCTCTAAACAAGATAAAAGCTAAAAGCGAGAGCTTACTAGAAAACAGACAGTAGCTAAGAATACTCAAAAAGATATAAGCGAAGCAAAGGAGTATTCAAACGAAAAAGCGGAGCGTGTCTCTCTCCCACACAAATAAAGCTAGGATCCAACAAAGATATGACCAGCAAAAAAACAAATAAAACTGAAAGTAAAAAGACGCTCCAATCATAGCACATAATATGTAAAGTGATAAAAACGAAGTTCAACGAAGACGACCTTATGATAGTCGATGAAGATGAGGGGATGCCTTGGGCATCCCCAAGCTTTGACTCTTGATAGTTTTTGATATTCAGAGGAGGTGCCATGGGGGCATACCCAAGCTTAAGCTTTGATCCATCCCCGATTTCTTCATATTCCTCTCCTTTGAAACTTAAAAACTCCCTTCACACAAAACTTCTCATAATTTGATTAGAGGGTTAGTGCTCATAAATTAAAACGCACATATGTTCAACTCATGAAAAATTGCAAACCAACTTTATTAAACATTAGCTACAGTTTACTAAGCCTCAATGTGGCACTCCACCCCTAGAGTTTCACATATGACGATGGTAAAGACACAAATGCAAAATAAAAGCAGAATCTGTCAAAATCTGAACAGTCTGTAAAGATCGAATTTTTCGAGGTAGTTCTGCAGCTCAAATCAAAAAAACTTAAAATAACGAAAGGTAGATAAAAGCATCAGGCTTCCTGTAAAAAAATATCAGAAAAATATAAAATTCTGGCGATTTTAAGATTTTCGTGCAACAGGTGCACGGAATCTGTTTTTGGACAGCAACACAATACCTCGCACTTCCAATGCATTAGAGGCTAAACTTGGCACAAAAAACCAAAAGAAAAAGATACAACGAAGTTGCTACAGAGGTAATAACTTCAGGACTCAAGAAAAGCAAAAAGAAAACTGAAAATAAAAGATGGGTTGCCTCCCAACAAGCGCTTTTCTTTAACGCCTTTTAGCTAGACCCAATGATTTAAATGATGCTCTAATAAGAATAAGAGTTGACAAAAGAGAGCATCAAGAAATAAATAACAAACATATTTAAGCCTAACCCACTTCCTATGCAGAGGCATCTTGTACAAAAATAATTCATTGCAGCATAAAGCTAGTAGCATAGGAAGACAAAGCAAGTGCAACTTCAAAACTTGCAACAAAAAAAAGCTGTCTTAGTAACATGAGAACTCCAACAACCATATTTTACTCTCTCATAATAATTTTCAGTAACATCATGAACAAACTCAACAATATATCTATCACTCAAAATAGGCTTTTCATGATCTACAAGCACATAATTTCGGTCCATCTCAAAAATAGTGGGATCAAACCCACTTTCAATAGAATTATAATGTTTATCATCAAGTAACATAGGACCATCGTCAAGAGCATTATCATATGAACTTTCTAAGCACAACTCTTCATTAACATGTATCTCAATGGTAGGAACAAATAAAGGATTATCATAGGATTTATCAATATAGCACGGATTATCATAAATAACAAGATCTTATTTTCAAAAAAAAAATAACAAGATCTTCTTTTGTGAGGAAGGAGGACAATTAAATAATGTATGAGTTAGAGAGTTACTCTCATTAGAAGGTAGAGATGGGTATCTACTCCATTCTTCCTCCTCTTGTTCGTCACTCTCCTCCTCATTTTCATCTAATGAGCTTCCAATTTCAACAATTTCTTCTTACATAGGCTCCTACACGGCATTAGTCACTTCTTTTGGGGGGAGATAAACCCTTAAGATACTCAGTAATATAGCAATTTTCATCTTTGTGACTATCCATGCAATAATTAAGTATAGCAAAACTTTCAGATTTATAAGGAGCATCATCATCATTTTCAATCAAAGAAGAAATTTCATAAGCACCTTTCACGCAATAAATTCTTTAACAGGTTCCACATCATAAAAATCATAGTTTACCTTAGCATAAGATGCTAAGGTTTCATTATCATTACCACCACATTGAAAAGGAAGGTGTTTAAAATTCATGCTACAACTAGACTCATCACAGCAATAAGATATATCATAATTTAAGCACAAGTCTCTGGCATAATTGTTCAGAGTATTAATTATTTTCCATAAATGTATCCCTTTTTGAGACAAGCGGTATTCCTTATAATATTCTTGTTGATCTTCTGTAAATCCGCCTTGCCAATAAGATCTAGTTTCAACGAAATTAACCATTAAGAACAAGTAAATAACTAAGCATACTAACAAAACTAAAATAAAGACTACACTAATTTTTTTGGGTTTTAAAATTTTGAAACAGGAAAATAAACTAAACAAGATATAAAGCAAGCAAGACAAAAACAAAGTAAAGAGATTGAGAGTATGAGACTCCCCTTGCTGTAGCTCCAAAGTCCCCGGCAACGGCGCCAGAAAACTGCTTGATGGTGGATATCGATAAGTTGGGTGGTGCCCCAAGCGAAGGCGGAATTGTAGCTAGTAACAATTTTCCCTCGTTTAACGAACCGAGGTTTATCGAACCAGTAGGACTTTGAAATCAACAAAAAGGTGAATGTTGAAGATCTCTGGCGCTTAACCTTCAACAGACGTGGACCTGCACACACTCAACCAAAATACTTTGCCCCCAACGGCGGAGAGGTTGTCAATCTCTCCGGTCTCGCGGAACACAAAGCGGTTAATTGTATGATGAAATAGATAAAATATAAAAAAGTGACCAGAGGAGTAATGATGATTAAAAGCAAGTAAATGAGGTTGAAAATAATGTAAAAAGATGGACCGGTGGCCATGGGTTCACTAGTGGAGTCTCTCAAGTAGATAAAATATGCATGTGATGCGTGAACGAATTACAGCTAGGAAATTGACAAGATCATGACACAAACCCAATTTAGCTATGACAAAAAGGACATGATAATATTTATGGAGTCATCACGACAAGGAACAAAGACCGTTGAGTCCAACTGCGTCTTTTTCTAAATAGTCCACCTTGGGATCGCTATCCAGCCTATCACCCAACGGTATTAAGTTGCAAGCAACAGACAATTGCATTAAGTAAAGTGCATGATGTAAGCAATACTAATATCAAAATAGACATTAACACCGCTCTTTTACCCTTAGTAGCAATAGCACACCCTCGCCCTTAGACGTTTCTATCACTCGTGCCCAGGAACGAAATGGGGCATTAACCTACTATCTAGCATAAATACCCTCTCTTGGAGATACACACAATCACTTGGCCAAAGTAACCACGCACATCGGAGAGCATGCATGAACATAAATTACTCATATAAGAATCATGCACAATCTGAACATAACTTCATAATCCATCGGATCCCAGCAAACACATCACATAGCATTACAATAATCGATCTTGATCATGTTAGGCAGCTCACAAGATCATAAGACATGAAGCACAAGAGATAGAGACTACCAACTAGCTACTGGCATGGACCCGTAGTCCAAGGGGAGACTACTCACAAATCATTCCGGAGGAAGGCATGTCGATAAAGAGCCCTCCGGGATCGATCTCCCCTCCGGCAGAGTGTCGGTATCAGCTTCAGATTGGACCCCGAACTAGGGTTTTCGGTGACGGCGCGTCGGGGTCGAGTTTCTGGAAAATAATCGCCGCCTCGACGTTTTTAGGTTAATTGTGATTTTATAGGAGTTGGAGGGGGCCGAGGAGGTGCCCACAGGGCAGGGGCGGGCCCCACCCGCGGGTCACCCCTGGGCCGCGGCTGGCACCCGCGTGTGCCCTGTGGGTCGCCTCCCAGGCTGCCCTTCGGACTCCGTCTTTGTCTTGGCGTAAAAATAATCCCCGTAAATTTTCGTCCAATTCCGAGAATTTTACCAGAAGTAAATTTATGAAACAAAAAGACAGCAAAAACAGGGAACTGGCACTGGGCATCTTTCAATTGGTTAGTCCGACAAAATGCATAAAAATGATATAAATAACAGTAAAAACATGTGACAATATCACAAAACTAGCATGGATCACTCAAAAATTATATATACGTTTGAGACGTATCAGCCCTCGGGCCTCCGTTTGTTCGTTTCCTTCGCTCCTACGCTTTGTTCCTTCCAAAAACTGATGCTCGTAAATTTTCAGGTCATTTGGACATCGTTTGGGTCCCTGAAACATCAAAATATAGAAAATAGGGTTTTCTACCAGTGCAGGGTTAATTCCAGAAAAATAGGAAAACTGTGAAATCTTCCCAAAATCATTATAAAACAATGATATAACCCTTATATGATGCAAATATGATTGAAATATGGGTATTATAATGCAAAGTTCATGTATGCATTTTACATGCATCAATGTGATATACATGTTATTGATGTGTATTTAACAAGTGCTCGTAGTAGTGCTTGGGTATTTGATACTGGTTCGGTTGCTAACATATGTAACTCGAAATAGGAACTGCGAATAGTTGATGCTTGTCAAGGGACGAGGTGACGATGCGCGTTGGAAATGGATCAAAAGTTGAAGTCGTCGCCGTCAGCACACTCTCTCTACGTCTACCTTCGAGATTAGTTTTAAACCTCAATAATTGTTATTTGGTGCATGCGTTGAGCATGAACATTATATCTGGATCTTGTTTATCGCGAAACGGTTATTCATTTAAATCAGAGAACTTTGGTGTTTCTATTTATATGGATAATATCTTTTATGGAAATGCACCTGATGTGAATGGTTTATTTCTGTTGAATCTCGATAGTAGTGATACACATGTTCATAACATTGATGCTAACAAAGCAGATTGAATGATGATAATTCCACATATTTGTGGCACTGCCGTTTAGGTCATATTGGTGTAAAGCGTATGAAGAAACTCCATCCTGATGAACTTTTGGACTCACTTGATTTCGAATAATTTGATACATGTGAACCATGCCTCATGGGCAAGATGACTCGAACACCATTCTCCGGCACGATGGAGAGAGCAATGGACTTATTGGAATTATACATACTGATGTGTGCGGTCCAATGAGTGTTGCAGCGCGTGGTGGATATCGTTATTTCTTGACCTTCACTGATGACTTAAGTAGATATGGGTATATTTACTTAATGAAACACAAGTCTGAAACGTTTGAAAAGTTTAAAGAATTTCAGAGTGAAGTAGAGAATTATCATAACAAGAAAATAAAGTTTCTTCGATCAGATCGTGGAGGAGAATATTTGAGTTACGAGTTTAGCATGCATTTAAAGACATGTGGAATTGTTTCACAGCTCACGCCACCCGGAACACCACAGCGTAATGGTGTGTCTGAACGTCGTAATTGTACTTTATTGGATATGGTGCGATCTATGATGTCTATTACCGATCCGCCACTATCCTTTTTGAGTTATGCATTAGAGACAGTCGTATTCACTTTAAATAGGGCACCATCAAAATCCGTTGAGACGACTCCATATGAGTTATGGTTTGGCAAGAAGCCGAAGTTATCGTTTCTTAAAATTTGGGGTTGCGAGGCTTATGTGAAAAGACTTCAACCTGATAAGCTCGAACCCAAATCGGAAAAATGTGTCTTCATAGGATACCCTAAGGAAACTATTGGGTATACCTTCTACCACAGAACCGAGGGCAAGATTTTTGTTGCCAAGAATGGTTCCTTTCTAGAGAAGGAGTTTCTATTGAAAGAAGTGAGTGGGAGGAAAGTAGAGCTTGACGAGGTTATTGAACCTGTTCTTGAGATGCCGAGTAGCGCAGAACTGGAAGGTGTTCCGGAACTGCCGTCGCCACCTGAAGAAGAAGCAAATGATGGAGATCATAATGCTCCGGTCAAGGCTGCTACTGAACCTCGCAGGTCGAGGAGGGAACGTACCACCCCTGATTGGTACAACCCTGTCATGAGTGTCATGTTGTTGGACAACGATGAACCTGCGAGCTATGAGGAAGCGATGATTAGCCCTGACTCCGATAAATGGCTGGGAGCCATGAAATCTGAAATGGAATCCATGTATGAAAACCAAGTATGGACTTTGGTGGACTTACCGAACGACTGAAAGGCCGTTGAGAATAAATGGATATTCAAAAGAAAAACAGACGCTGACGGAAATGTCACCGTGTATAAAGCACGACTTGTCACAAAGGGTTTTCGACAAATTCAAGGAGTTGACTATGATGAGACCTTCTCACCCGTAGCGATGCTGAAATCTGTTCGGATTATGCTAGCAATTGCTGCATTTCATGATTATGAAATTTGGCAGATGGATGTGAAGACCGCGTTCCTTAATGGTCGTATTAAGGTAGAGTTGTACATGGTACAGCCCAAAGGTTTTGTTGATCCTAAGGATGCTAACAAGGTATGCAAACTTCAGAGGTCCATTTATGGACTAAAGCAAGCATCGCGGAGTTGGAATCTCCGGTTTGATGAAGTGATCAAAGGGTTTGGATTTGTCCAAACTTATGGAGAGGGTTGTATTTACAAGAAAGTGAGTGGGAGTTCTGTAGCATTTTTAATACTATATGTGGATGACATATTGTTGATTGGAAATGATATAGAACTACTTAACAGTGTAAAGGCTTACTTGAATAAGAGTTTTTCAATGAAAGACCTTGGCGAAGCAGCGTATATTTTAGGCATTAAAATCTATAGAGATAGATCGAGACGCCTAATAGGGCTTTCACAGAGTACATACCTTGACAAGGTTCTGAAGAAGTTTAGAATGGATGATTCGAAGAAGGGGTTCTTACCAATGTTGCAAGGAAAGACTTTGAGTAAGACTCAATGTCCAGTCACGGCGGAAGATAGAGAGCAGATGAACAGAGTTCCCTATGCCTCGGCCATAGGCTCTATCATGTATGCCATGCTATGTACTAGGCCAGATGTGAGCCATGTTGTTAGTCTGACCAGCAGGTACCAAAGTGATCCAGGAGTGAAACACTAGACAGTAGTAAAAAATATCCTTAAGTATCTGAGAAGAACTAAGGAAATGTTTCTCGTATATGGAGGTGACAAAGAGCTTGTCGTAAGGAGTTACGCCGATGCTAGTTGGGATACAGATCCGAATGATTCGAAGTCTCAATCCGGATACATGTTTATTCTAAATGGTGGCGCTCTGAGCTGGAGGAGTTCCAAGCAGAGCGTTGTGGCGAAATCTTCAACTGAAGCGGAATATGTGGCAGCCTCTTCGGCAGCAAGTGAAGCAGTCTGGATGAAAGAGTTCCTCTCCGAGCTGGGTGTGGTTCCAAGTGCGTCAAGACCTTTAGCCCTGTACTGTGATAATACATGTGCTATTGCTCTTGCCAAGGAGCCAAGTTCCCACAAGAATACAAAATATATCAAGCGCCGCTTTCACAATTTGCGTGAGAATGTCCGGGATGGGGACATAGAGATTTGC
Source organism: Puccinellia tenuiflora (assembly GCA_012064385.1). Lineage (NCBI taxonomy): Eukaryota > Viridiplantae > Streptophyta > Magnoliopsida > Poales > Poaceae > Puccinellia > Puccinellia tenuiflora. The sequence goes on from QRDG01001603.1 coordinate 43,639, forward strand.
AAGGTGCATATGGATCTGAATGTGGCAGACCCGTTGACTAAACCTCTTCCACGAGCCAAACATGATCAACACCGAGAAGCCATGGGTGTTAGATCGCTACATATGTAAACTAGATTATGGACTCTAGTGCAAGTGGGAGACTGTTGGAGATATGCCCAGAAGGCAATAATAAAGATTATTAATATAATATTTCCCGTTCATGATAAAGATTTATTATCCATGCTATAATTGTATTAATCGGAAACAAATACATGTGTGGAATATAAACAGAAAGGACTCCCTAGTAAGCCTCTAATAACTAGTTCGTTTGATCAAGTGTTGGTTAGAAGTTTCCTAACCAATGATTAATGAATCACTTGATAAACGGAGTTGTATCATAGGAGATGATATAATGGACAGACCCAATTTAATAGATGTCGAATATAGTTTCCTTACACCATGAGATTATGTTACTCCCACCTACTCGAGGAATACTTTGATGACATCAAACGTCGCTTCATAACTGGGTGATTATAAAGGTGGCCTTCAGGTATCTCTGATGGTTGGTTGTTGGGTAACATGAATCAAGACTGGGATTTGTCCGTCCAAGTAGTGGACAGATATCTCTGGGCCCTCTCGGTAGCATAGCATCCAAAAGCTTGCAAGCATATGACTAAGTAGCTAGTCATAAGGGATCCTATCCAAAAGCTTCCAAGTATTTCGTTGAATATGTAGGAATTAATATGGGCATCCCGGTCCCGCTATTAATATGACCAAACCCGCAGGGTCACACACTTAACGTTCGATATAGTTAGGGCTCGAGATAAATGATGGTGTGAAAGAATATTGATTCGTAGTCTCGGATGGGATCCCAGACGTCATGAGGAGTTTCGGAAGAGTTTGGAGAATAAGATTCATATATGGAAAGTAGTTTCCGGAGGCATCGGAAAGTCTGGGGAATTTTCAGGTAGGGTACCGGAATATTCTAGAAGGTTCTAGAGGAGTCTAGAAGTGGGGCCCACAGGTGTTTGGGGGCCCATATGGACTAAAGGGATGGTGCAGCAGTCACATGGTCCAGCCGCACCAAGCCCTATAAGGCCCATGTGGGCTAGGCCTAAGGGAGGGCAAACCCTAGGGGATGGCTTGGGGGCCAAGCCACCCAGCCGCCGTTCCTTCCAAGGATAACTTGTATCCATGCACTTCAGATTATTAGCCTGGAGTTCGCCACCAGCAGTATAGACAACCCTACCCTATCATGTCAATCCCACAAGCCTCTTATCCATTCCCGTTCGCTCGTGGCGGGGGAGTAAGTCAAAATAGAAAAAACTCACATTCTAGGGCTGCCTAGGCGCACGCCTGGCCACCTATATAAGGTGAGCCAGGGCACGGCAGCCGCCCCACGCCGCACCTCCTCCCGGCCCTAGCCGCCGCCCCTATAGCCGCCGCCTCCTCCTCTCCCTCCTCTCCCACGGACGCTTGGCGAAGCCCTGTCGGATCTCCACCATATCCATCACCACACCGTCGTAGTACTCTTGATCTCGCGAGCCTCTCCACCACCTCTTGCGGGATCAAGAAGGTGGACCCTTCATCGAGCCATACGTGTGGATACCACGTAGGCGTTGCTCGTGCGACGCATCGGATAATACATCTCCTCGCAACTAGACGAGTCTAGTTGCGGGGATCGACTAGCTGATGCATCTAAAATGCATACATGAACTTTGCACTATAATAGTCATATTCCAATCATATTTGCATCATATAACGGGTATATTACTGTTATTTAATGATTTTTGGTAATTTATGTAGCCGCGTGGGCCTGATCCCAATTGGCACTCGTGGGCCCCGTTTGCGTCGATCCTTCGCCCAGAAGCTTTCCTCGTGACCTAAAAACGACTATATAAAGAGCCCCCCGACATTCTCCGAAGGGAGAGACGCACACGAGAGAACAAGAAACGAGACCAGGAGCTGGCAGAGTGGAGGGGTAAAACCCGGCGGAGCCCTGCCGGAGAGGGTCTCCTTCTTTCCCATCGACATCTCCACCGTCTCCATGATGAAGAGGGATAGTCCCCTTGACTATGGGTTTGTGGCAGTAGCATATGTATCTCTCTCTCTCTTGAGCGTTTACTTTTGCACCGTATGAGCTGCTGAACATGATTACGGTCACCGTTGTATTACCATTGTGGTGGATCTTTCTATGAGTTAATATATGTTGAGATTGCAATGTTATATTTCAGTTATGAAAGTAGATGCATATTATGTACCCCGTTCTTCTATTCTTGTTATGATCAAGCATGTTTATGAGAGCAGTGTGTGGGGGAACGTGTGCATTAGTTGGAGTAACGGGGGTGGTGAAGTGATAAGCTGACAACTTAATATCATGATCCATTGGGTGTTTACCTTACTTTGTTACCTCACTAGGGATAAACCAAAATACCATGTTGTAGGGTAGGAGGAGTGACATGCCTCTACCTAAGACTAGATCCATCATGTGTTTATTTTCACTTCATGTCATTAATCTTAAAGCTATACTCTGATGTTATCTTAATTACTAAGGTGCATGATTTAGTTCACATCTTTGTGGAGTATAAGTGAGACTAATAATCAAAAGGTCTCTATGCTAGGACGTGATGCCCATATAATTAGTAACATGTCATTAACCTTGTTTGCAATCTCATATGTTAAATCTATGTCTACTCATTTGCCACACTATATTAAAGAGAGAGTGCATGTGTGAAACCATGAACCCCGGTCCATTTTTAATCATAAGAAACACTTTTCCAACCACTTTTAAGCATCTTTTACATTCAGCCATTTTAAAATCAGAAAATACAAAAACACTTTTACTTCTTGCATTCACATATAAAAACCCCAAAAATACCATCCATCGTCATTACTATCATCCTTGCATACTTATTTACCACCATTGCATATTTATTTACTGTTTTGCATTCATTATCATCTTAATATCATTCTCACACCTTGTGCTTGACAACCACTTGGTGAGGTTGAGGGCACAAAGCAATCTATTTTGTTTGCAGGAAATCTAGAGAAGGACAAGAAGATAAAACCCACACTACTGATTCCCGAGAGTTCGATATTAAACCCTCGAGTCACCTTCTTGGGGAAAAACTACCACTTCTACATACTCTGCACTTGGAGGCTCAACCTATCCTAATATATTATCTTCCTTTCAGGGTATCAAGAGTATTTGTTGGCGTTGTTGAGGGAGAAGAACACTCTCATCAATCCCGTCATCAAAAGGTTTTTCTGGCGCCGTTGCCGGGGAATCATAGCTGGAAGGGTTTGTCCAAGGATATCACAACAAAGTCAACTTCATCACCAACTTGTGCTAAGACCTAAGCTTGGGGAGGTTGCACCTACGTGAGCATCATCTTTTCCATCTTTACCTTCAAGCATTTTATTTTGTTTTGTTTTTGTCTTGCATATCATATTTAGATTTCGGTTTGCATATTTTATTTTCAGTTTTGCATTTTGTTTTGCATTAGTTAATTCGGTTTGCATTGTTTTAGTGTCATTTTATTTTCAGTTTTGCATTAAAAATTCAAAAAAAACACATAAAAATCTGCTAAATGGGTGATAGGACTAAGTTGTGTGACTACACAAATACTCCAAATGATCAATTTATTGCTAAACCTATTACCACACCTGAGATACAAGCTGATAGCTATGAAGTAAGTCCTAGTTTATTGAACTTGATAACTAGGGAGCAATTTGGTGGTAGTGCTATGGAGGATGCCTCTATGCATCTTCATGATTTTGTTGAAATCTGTGACATGCAAAAATTTAAGAATGTTGAAAGTGATGTTCTAAAACTGAAATTATTTCCTTTCTCACTTAGAGGAAAAGCTAAGGAGTGGCTGCATTCTTTACCTACTGATAGCATTAAAACTTGGAATGATTTGAGAGAAGCTTTCATTAAGAAATACTATCCTCCTGTTAAAATTTTGTAAAATAGAAACAATATTCTATCTTTTAGGAAAAATGAAAATGAACATGTTGCTATGGCTTGGGATAGGATAAAACTTATGCTTAGAACTTGCCCATCACATGGAGTTAATGAATGGACCATACTACACTCTTTTTATAATGGTCTGAATTACATGTCTAGAAATATACTTGATTCTGCTGCTGGAGGTGCTTTTATGGGAAAAACTATAGTAGAGGCTAAGAATATATTGGAAAGCATTTTGCAAAACTATAGTCAATGGCATACTGATAGAGCACCTAGTTCATCTAAGAAAGTAAACTCCATAGAAGAAACTCATGATTTGTCATCTAAGATGGATACTATTCTTGCTTTGCTTAATAAACCTAGTGTTGAAAATATCCCTTTGCAAGAACTAGTTGGTGATAATTCTGAAAATATTGATGTCAACTTCATTAGGAATTATGGAAACAATGGTATGGTAACAACAATTATAATTCTTATAATAAACCTCCTTATGTTCCCAACAATCGTCCTTTTGTTCCATATCCTAATGCTAATGATAAATGGAAACCTGTGTCATCAAGTAATGATAATTTTGAGACCAATAAAATTCTTATGGAACAAGTTGCTAGTCATAATACCATGATACAAGAGTTGAATAAGTCTGTTGCATCTGTTAGTTCTGATATTAAAAACTTACAACTCCAAGCTGCAGGACTAGACAAAGCTCTTTCAAAACTTGCTGATAATCAAGCCACTTTATTGAGTATGTCTGCTAGAAAACCACAAGCACCACCTGTGGTTGGATTGAATTCTATTAATATTGCTGAAAATGTTCCTCTTACTTTGGAAGAAACTATCCTGAAGATCTGTTACCTTTTATGTCTCATCTTATGGCTTTAAAAGAAGAAGCTAATAAAACTGAATATGATGAAAGAAAAGTTGAAGAAGTTAAGATGCTAAGTGAAGTTAATAATCCTTTGCTTAATTTGGAGAATAGTAGCTTGCATGAATTAATATCTATCTTACAAAAATTTGCAAGTGATCCTTCTATTGATGTTAACAAATCTGGTTTTGGTTCCTATATTGCTAATCATGTCTTGAAAGAGAAAATTGCTAGATACAATTAAGAAGCTATGATACCACCTAAGCTTGGGGATGCTTGGATCCCCAAGGTGCTAGTAACTATTGAAAAAGAGACACACCGTGCCATACTTGATCTAGGATCTAGTGTCTCAGTTTTATCTAAAGAATTATATGAATCACTTGAATTAAAGAATCTTGAAAAATGCTCTATTGGACATGCACTTGCTGATAATACCATTAAACATGCTTTAGGAAAAGTAAGTGATGTTATGGTAGAGTTACATATGACTTTTGTACCTGTGGATTTTCTAATCATGGATATGGAGAATAAAACCTCTAGTCCTATTATTTTGGGAAGACCTTTTCTTCGTACCTAGGGGCTATCATTGATTCAAAGGAAGGGAATGTGAAGTTTCAGTTTCCACACAAGAAATGCATGGAACACTTCCCAAGGATGAAGGGAACAACTTTTAAGCTCCCTCATGAGCTTCATCTTCGGTAAAACAACAAGTAAGTAAGCCTAGCTATATGGCTATAAAGAAAGCGCTTTACGGGAGGCAACCCGGTTGTTTTTATTTGGATTTTCTTTGAGTCCTCTTGCTGTAACAAGAGATTGTTTTCTTAGTTTAGTTTCTGGAATTTTTAATCAAGTGCCAAGTTTTACCCATTTTGGTTGAAAAAGTTGCTATACCTATTCGGAGATTTTATTCCTGCACAGAGTCTGTGCACGGTTTGATTTTTCATTCCTATTATGTAAATCCAAATGATCTGATATTTTTACTGTAACTGCAACTTTTCATCCTCTGTATGTCTGAATTGTTTCAGATTTTTTCGACAAGTTTAAGTAGGACAGAAAAATACGTTTTGCTGCTGCTGTTTTTCTGGACAGATTCTGTCCCATATTGTTTTATGCATAGTTTGAACTATTGAGTTGATCCAATTGAGTTTATGAGTAGGCATACAACATTATACATTCTCTGGTCATTCATATGAATTTTAATCCATGGATTTTATGCAGAAAGAAACTTGTTTATTTATCTCTACTAATATCACCCCACAGAAAAGAGATGGGAGAAATTGTGTTTTGAAGTTTTTTCACAGGGATTGGAGGAGATGCACCATGAGTTATCCAAGGATGGTGAAAACCATAAGCTTGGGGATGTGAAATTCCCACTGAACCAAAACACTCTCGGTTTGCACACGTCTAACTTCTGTTTTTCTATCATTGCACTTTATCGCATAAACTTGGAGCGTCTTTTAGTTTGTTTTGCTTTGATTTTGTGAGACCACCACACTATCTTTTATATATGAGAATGCTACTGGAAATTTGGGTTGAAATATCTTGCATGCTTTTATTGTATTGGGAAAAGGGATGTCTAAGTTGATTTTTAATGACACATATAGTTGCATGATTCATGAGCCTCTTTATGAGTAATAATTTGCAAATGCTTTATCGTGAGCTATCTTTTATTCATGTTTTGATGCTGTATGTTATTTCACTTTGTTTGACATGAATTAGTTAGTTCTATGGACACTCATGCATGCATCTAGATGGTCATCTTTCTCCCTTTTGCTAGCCCAAAAATTTCAACAAGTAAAAACTTGTTTCCAACACCTTCAGCCCAAGTTTTTCCAGTGAGTCCACCATATCTACCTATTAGCTTTATGCTATTCCAAGTATGTTTATCATGTTATTTGTGTTATCTATGCCTCTAAATGAAAATGAATATGTTATTTATTGTAATGGTAAAAGTTGGTTAAAAAGCTCTCGCGAACTTGATGCACACTTTACTTTTATTGCATTCAAAAAGATGAACCATTGTGATTAATATTATGAAGATAGTGGCTTGATAAATGTTTAAGGTTGGGAGTTAGCCCATATGTGCTATCACATGCAAAGCTTTCAACATGTTTCATCATTTGTTTAGTTGATATCATGTACTTTTGTCTATGGATGCCTATCATGACGAAATAAATGTGGAAATAGAGTTAAGTTTAAATGAGTTTGTATAAATGGTTAGAGAGAAACCCTGGGCCGCTAATCTAAGCCATGCATCATTCATGGTGGAAATTTACTTACATGCTATTTTGAACCCTCTGTGATACACCCTACAATAAAAAGCTATATCAAGTGGTAAATAAAGAGGGTGTTGAGATTGTTCAATATGTTTGTTTGTCTTGTTGTTTTGATATGGGCTTGATCCATATCATGGGACAAGAGGTACCCCAGTTGAGACTCTTGATGATACCGTTATTACTTACAATGATAGATAACTTAAACTTGCTTTGTTTCCCAAGTTGAGTAATCATGGTGTAGGCACTTGTATTCAAGGGGCATGAGACATCTAACCTTTACTTTATCAAGGCCACTACTCATATTTGCTTTCACATTCAACTTTAATCATTCAAGATGCTATGATAGGGGAATGAGAGCTTGACACCAAGTATTACCATTGCATTCAATAACTTAAGTAGAATAGTTTGGAGGATAGATGAAACTTATGCATGCTTTACCTCTACTTATTTATATATCATTTCCAAAGTGTCCACCTTTTATATTCAGATTTTCTACACTCTATGGACCACAAGTATGCAAAAGTAAGAATGTCCATAGTACTATCTTTTATGTTGCACTTTGTGAACTATCATTGAACATCCTTGCATTGAATACTTGATATCACTTTATAAACTGTTTGCATATTGCTACTTCTTTGAAATAATGAATCATTTGACTTTATGTAGCAGTAGCAATCATCTTTTATATCCATGTTGTGATTATATTGCAAAGTTCATGTTAGTTTTATCACTTTCATACTCGAGGACGAGCATGAGTTAAGCTTGGGGATGTTGATGCATCTAAAATGCATACATGAACTTTGCACTATAATAGTCATATTCCAATCATATTTGCATCATATAAGGGGTATATTACTGTTATTTAATGATTTTTGGTAATTTATGATGATATCCCCTTTTTATGGAATTAATCCTGCGCAGGCAGAAAACCCCTATTTCTTTCCTTATTTGTTTCAGGACCTTAACGACGTCATAATGAGCTATAAATTTACGGGGGTCATTATTTTGGAAGGAGAAGATTTAGGAGCGAAAGAAGTCAACGAACGGATGCCGGAGGACCAAAAGGGGGGTCCCACGCGGCCAGGTACTGTAGCCGCGTGGGCCTATCCCAATTGGCCCTCGTGGCCCCGTTTGCGTCGATCCTTCGCCCAGAAGCTTCCTCGTGACCTAAAAACGCCTATATAAAGAGCCCCCCGACGTTCTCCGAAGGGAGAGCCGCCACACAAGAGAAACAAGAAACAGAGACCAGGAGGCTGTAGATTGGAGGGGGAAAACTCCGGCGGAGCCCTGCCGGAGAGGTCTCCTTCTTCTCCATCGACATCTCCACCGTCTTCATGATGAAGAGGGAGTAGTCCACCTCTGGACTATGGGTTTGTGGCAGTAGCATATGTATCTCTCTCTCTCTTGAGCTTCACTAATTAGCACCGTATGAGCTGCTGAACATGATTACGGTCACCGTTGTATTACCATTGTGGTGGATCTTTCTATGAGTTAATATATGTTGAGATTGCAATGTTATATTTAAGTTATGAAAGTAGATGCATATTATGTACCCCGTTCTTGTATCCTTGTTATGATCAAGCATGTTTATGAGAGCGTGTGTGGGGGAACGTGTGCATTAGTTGGAGTAACGGGGGTGGTGAAGTGATAAGCTGACAACTTAATATCATGATCCATTGGGTGTTTACCTTACTTTGTTACCTCACTAGGGATAAACCAAAATACCATGTTGTAGGGTAGGAGGAGTGACATGCCTCTACCTAAGACTAGATCCATCATGTGTTTATTTTCACTTCATGTCATTAATCTTAAAGCTATACTCTGATGTTATCTTAATTACTAAGGTGCATGATTTAGTTCACATCTTGGTGGAGTATAAGTGAGACTAATAATCAAAAGGTCTATATGCTAGGACGTGATGCCCATATAATTAGTAACATGTCATTAACCTTGTTTGCAATCTCATATGTTAAATCTATGTCTACTCATTTGCCACACTATATTAAAGAGAGAGTGCATGTGTGAAACCATGAACCCCGGTCCATTTTTAATCATAAGAAACACTTTTCCAACCACTTTTAAGCATCTTTTACATTCAGCCATTTTAAAATCAGAAAATACAAAAACACTTTTACTTCTTGCATTCACATATAAAAACCCCAAAAATACCATCCATCGTCATTACTATCATCCTTGCATACTTATTTACCACCATTGCATATTTATTTACTGTTTTGCATTCATTATCATCTTAATATCATTCTCACACCTTGTGCTTGACAACCACTTGGTGAGGTTGAGGGCACAACGCAATCTATTTTGTTTGCAGGAAATCTAGAGAAGGAGAAGAAGATAAAACCCACACTACTGATTCCCCGAGAGTTCGATATTAAACCCTCGAGTCACCTTCTTGGGAAAAACTACCACTTCTACATACTCTGCACTTGGAGGCTCAACCTATCCCTAATATATTATCTTCCTTTCAGGGTATCAAGAGTATTTGTTGGCGTTGTTGAGGGAGAAGAACACTCTCATCAATCCCGTCATCACTAGCCAACCCCTGCCTCGACAAAACACGCACGGTTTTCTTTGAGGGTGAGATTCGATCTCCTTCTTGCTACCACCATCTAGTAGATCGTGATCTTGTTTGGGTTTTATTCCGCCTCTTTGCGTAGGAAATTTTTTGTTTTCTATGCTGCGAACCCATCACTTTGCCCAACGAAACAAAGAGGTTGTCAATCTCTCCGGTTTGCCGAACACAAAGAATTAAATGTGCAAGTGTAAAATATGATGAGAACAAAGTATGATCAGCGAGCAAATGACTACGGAAAGCTATTAAAACGGTTATAAACATTGTAGGAAAATAGGACCGGGGTCCACAGATAACTAGTGGTGTCTATCCAAAAGATACACATGATGGGTAAACAAATTACAACATGGCAATTGACAGAATTGTGGGCGCATAACATTGCTATCATAAAACAATATAATTCATCGTTTCATCTAATACGGGCATTAAGTCAAAATACACAGACCGTTATCCAACTGCGTCTATGACTAATAATCCACCCCGGTATCGCTATCCAGCATGTCACCCAAAAGTATTAAGTTGCAAGCAACAGATCATTGCAATAAGCAAAGTGCATAATGTAAGCAATGTAAATAACACAAGAAAATAAGACCGCTGTTTTCTCCCTAGTGGCAATAGCACAACTTTAGTCTTGATCGTTTCTGTCAACCCGAGCTCAGACAAAAAGAGGCATGAACCCACTATCTAGCATAATTACCCTCTCTGAAGACACTAACAATTACTTGGCCAAAGCATCCACTAGCATCGGAGAGCATGCAAGATCATAGATAAAACATAACACATAGATGAACAAGAGTAATGATTTCCACAATTCATCGGATCCATGCAAACACATCATGTAGCAGATACAAATAATATGATCTTGATCATGATAGGCAGCTCACAAGATCTAAGCAATGGAGTACAAGGAGAAGAGACAATCATCTAGCTACTGCCATGGACCCGTAGTCCCGTGGTGGACTACTCACGCATCACTCCGGAGGCAGGCATGATGGTGTAGATGCCTCCGATGATGATCTCCCCCTCCTGCAGGGTGCCGGAAAGAGCTTCAGAACCCTCCTGATCTAGGGTTGGCGACGGCGGCGGCCTCGGATATTTTCTGGAAAATATGATCGCGTATCGAGGGTTTCCGCGTTGAAGACAATTTATAGTTGAAAGGGCGACTCGAGGATGCGACGGAGTCGCCCAGGTGGGACCCACGTGCGGCCAAGGGCTGGGCCGCACCTTGGTGGTGTCTGTGGGGCTGTGGCCCCCCTGCAGCTCCCCTCCTGGCTCCGTCTTTGTTCCTTCATGAAAATAATTCACATAAATTTTCAGATGATTCTGAGAAACTTCCCCGAACAACTTTTCTGAAACAAAAAGACATCAGAAAACAGGAACTGGCACTGGGCATCTTGTTAATAGGTTAGTTCCATAAATCATGCCAAAATGATATAAAAACATTATAAAAATATGTGGCACTGATATATAATCAAGCATGGAACATAAAAAATTATAGATACGTCTGGGACGTATCAGCATCCCCAAGCTTAATTCCTGCTCGTCCTCGAGTAGGTAATGATAACAGAATAATTTTTGAAGTGACATGCTACCAACACAATCTTGATCAAATAATAATGTAAAGCACATGATCTGAATGAAGTGATCCAAGACAATGGTTCATTGAGTGAAACAAACAATGATTAACCAGGTGTAACATCTAAACAAGCATTTATTAGAAAAGAGTACTTTGGAGACCTAAAAGTATAGCACCTGAGAATGATTGATATCTCACAAAGCAATATTCTTTCGGCAAAGGTGTTTGGCCAACATAAAGAAAGATTTAAGTTTTCAGCAAAAACTTCAACTTGCAACATGTTTATCTCAAGATAAAGTCAATACAAAGTTTTCATGGTTAGACATAAAGATAACATTAAGTAAAACTTGAACCAAAGTTGACACCAAGTGATTGCTTGAGAGGTAAAGAAGGGGAAGGAAAACTGACTCAACATAAAAATAAAAGAAAGGCCATTCACAGAGGGAAGCAGGGATTAGTCATGTGCTAGAGCTTTTTAGTTTTTTTTAAAGAAGTAAAACAGTTTTGAGATATGCATGCTTTCGGCAACGACTCCACCGTAAAGAAACTAGCTAGTCCCCTGTTTCAAGCAAGGCTTTTAGACTTTTGAGAGCGGATTGTACTTAGAGGAATGAGGTCACTCCTCGTTCTCCTTTGTTTCACCACTAACCAATGTCTGATTGATTTCTCATGTTTATACTGTGCGGAGGAGAATGGTGGGTTATATTTATATTTTGATTAAGCCAGCTCTCGGCAAATTCAAGTGAAAAGGGGGGAATGACCTTGCTTGTCACAGGTTATATCTAACTTCGCTAATGCTTCCTCATGAGCTTAAAAACAGAGACACAAAAAGGAAAATTTTGAAAGTTTTAAAGGTAGCACATGACAAATTTACTTGGAGTGGCAAGGAAATACCACATGTAGGTAGGTATGGTGGACACAAATGGCAAAGATATTTGGCTCAGGGATTGGATGCACGAGAAGTATTCCCTCTCAGTACGGAATTTTTTGGGTTAGCAAGGTATCAATCAAACACATAACACCAACTTGGTTCAATGAATGACTACATATATACACTATGCATAACCATTAGACTTCACACCGTCTACCTTGTTAGCCAAACCAACTGTTTGCAAAAAGAATATCTAGACTTTGAGAGCTACCAAGCAGGACAAGCACCATAATTTTAAGCTTTACGGTAGTTCTTTACTAATCCATTCTTACTAGATGATCCACAAGTTTAAGCATTTAATCTACTTCATCTCTCTAAACAATTGACAAGTATCAAATATTCAAGATAGTGATCTACAAGATTATGCAAGCACTTTTCACACTTCCTACATGATAATTTCCATTGACCAAACACCAATCAACTTATTTGAAGCAACTAAAAGGTAAAACCACAAAAGAATACTTCTTAACTACAAAAGCTAACATCTCTGAACAACAGATGCATGAAAAACAAGAGCTAGAAGCAAAAATAATAAAATCTAAACACTCAACACATATAAGTGAAGAACCTGAGTGTTTCATGAAAAAGCCGAGCGTGTGTCTCTCCCAAACAAGCATGCAAGGATCCAATTTATTGCAAAAACCAGAGAACCAAACACAAACAAACTGAAAGTAAAAAAAAACTGACGCTCCAAAAACAGCACATAATGTGTAAAGGAATAAAAATATAGTACCATGAGTAAAACCGATGATTGTTGATGAAGAAGGGGATGCCTTGGACATCCCCAAGCTTAGACGCTTGTGACTTCTTGAATATTTCAGAGGAGGGTCCATGGGGAGCCTCCCCAAGCTTAAGATTTTATCCCTTCTTGATTGTAGCGCCCCGACCCCAGAACTATACAGTGAAACGTTGTGTAACCGGTCATGCTACACAATTGAGGGTTACTGGGTTTACCAATCCCAGGCCAAAACTCATTGGCAGGTGTGCTCGGAACGGATCATCGGCACACAACACCTCGATCATGCCATAAGCTCAGACATCGCTTTCACGTAAAGTAAAGAGACCGAGACTTGTGGAACAACTGGCACATTGCAGACTCTACGACACAAAAGCATATAGCAACTCATATAAGAGAAGATACAAATATTCACCTCAAAAGGTCACATACCATCAATTCATCAAGCGGAAGCGAAGTAGCATTGTCTAATACAACAAGATGCAAATTATGGCCTAAGAGGCCTACAGATAAACATCACCCAAGCCAGCTTGTTCCACGGTCCCAAGCTGCCACCTGGGAACCCCGGACTACTAGTCGACGTCCACGAAGAACCCACCTAGCTGCTCGGTGTCGTCCTCCTCTGAAATACAAATATAAAGGCAGCAAAGAGAGACTGAGTATGATGTACTCGCAAGTTTAGTAGGGCGATATAGGCCCAATGCTGACGGAGGCTCTAAAGCTGTATAATGTAGCTATTTTGCATGAAGCTAGATTTTCATTTCAAAGACACAAAAAGACACAAGGCATCGTCTATTCAGAATATTTTTCATAAAGGGGATAAGAGAGTAACATTTCATCTTCGGTTCTCAGCGAACCTACTTGTAGCCATAAACACCTCTCATCTCCACCAAAGGCACTCCCTCGAATCACCCTCGAGGAAATGAACCCTTATCACACGTTGATTATGCAACCTTTAGCTGCCAAATTTTAATTAAGGTTAAGGTTTTCTATGATCCCGTATATCCGTCCCCAAGTCGTCCATAACCACGGACACGGCTTTTCGAAAAGATTAAATCCTGTAGGGGTGTACTATTTTACCCATTGGTACCGTCCGGCTCACCTAATTGGACCTCTTCTGGGGAAGGCCAGCGAGCGGGCGCGGTTAGACCTTTACAATGCATGAGGCTTACTCAAGGGCCATCAGTGTGTGGAAGGACAGGTTCAGTGCCTCCAACGCCCTGCCCCGCGGCCACATCCTAAACACCACCATCCTCGTTCCTTTTTCCACCCACACACTCACACGCAAATGGAAATAGCAAACTAGAGGACCCTTGACAAGCCCCTCACAAATTATTTGGTCAGTAAGGCGCCCATACACCTACCAATGGCAGCATGGTCGATCTTGAGTCTAGAGACAAGAACTCGCACCTAGGGGCAAGAGTGAGGCAAAACACCATCCCCGATGGTAACTCACCCACGCCTTCTTAGCATTTTAATTAACCACTCCACATATCCACCATGTGCGAAACATTCCATCAACATCTAACAATTATGGAATTAAACAACGGACATTACTAGCATTTGACTAAGCATGGCTAAGAATAGCTAAGCATATAAATACAACAATTATATTCTTATCTCCGGCCAACACATCAACACTAAGGTTCATGGGTAGGATACATGTGATTGGCTCGGGGAAAGACATGCATTCATAGGATACTCTATGTCTTGATCATAAGAGACATTTGAATCGCATGCAATATTATGGTGGATAAAATAAATTTACAAAACATTAGGATGCTAGATGCCAAGAAGGTTAGGTTATCTCTTGCCTTGCTGCCGGGGTGTGTAGTACGGCTCGTCGGGGTAGATAGGAGTGACTTCAACTTCGGAATCTATCGTTACCCAAAAATAATACAAAAGAACAAATAAATCACATGAACTCAAGGTGCAATGCACAAGCACATGATGACATGACAAATTTATGCAAAGATATCATTATTTAAACTAAAAAGCAAAATTAAATGGGGAGCCTAATAATTAGTGCAATTATTTGGAAACAACCCCATATTTAACTTAATGACTACATTATGTATACATTATTAGAGAAGTGGCTCACATATGCATGAACATGACATGAAATGGGTAGGGTTTGTCATTCCGATCATTTTGGTACTTTATTTGTAATTCTCGGAGCACCGATGAATAAATAGCAAAATAATTAAATAATTGAATTAAATTCATTTAGTCAAATTATGAATAACATCAAATAAGAATTTGTGATCATGATGTGATAAGTACATGGTTTGATAGCATTTGACACACTTTGATATTTTATTCATAATTTTTGGATAAATATTTAATAAGTTATGATTTTTCCCAATTTGGGTATTATTCAACCCATTTTAGGAATTCTTAAATAAAGGCAAATTTATTTATTCAACAGTGCATGGTAATGTTACCAATTGATAGAAAATGTTTTTCTGAGCAATTTGATATCTAATTTGCAATTTTTGGATCATTATACAAAAAGATATTAAATTTTCAAATTGGTTGTAATTACAAAAAGGGAAAAACATTCCCTGGCAGGCCGGCCTCGAGCCGGCCAGGCCGGGGTGCAGGCCGGGGTATGACCCGAAGGGCCCGGCCTTCGGCCGGCCTAGGCAGGGCTTCCAGGCCGGGGCAGTGGCCGAGCCGGCCGGCCTCTGGCCGGCCCAGGCCGGGCTCGCAGGCCGGGCACCAGCCCGAGGCCTCCGGCCTCAGGCCGGCCCAAGCCTCGGCCAGGCCGGGCGCTCTGTGAGGTGACGCCGGCGGCTGGCGCGACGGCGAACGGCGGCGAAAGAGGGAGAGAGGGAGAGGGGAAACGCGCAAGAGGGTGCGGTGCTCACCCTGAGTCGATGGGTGTGGTCGGTGTGGCGAGGGAGAGGCGGAATCGCCGGGGAAGCGCCCGGCGGCGACGCGGCCGAGGCGGGGAGGTCGGGGACGCGGCCGTCGGTTCCAGTAGGGCCCGGCTCGATTCCGCGCGTCGTAAGGGAGAGGAGGGAGCCGGCCAGGCCGGGGTGCAGGCCGTGGTATGACCCGAAGGTCCCGGCCTTCGGCCGGCCCAGGCTGGGCTTCCAGGCCGGGGCAGTGGCCGAGCCGGCCGGCCTCTGACCGGCCCAGGCCGGGCTCGTAGGCCGGGCGCTCTGTGAGGTGACGCCGGTGGCGGGCGCGACGGCGAACGGCGGCGAAAGAGGGAGAGAGGGAGAGGGGAAACGCGCAAGAGGGTGCGGTGCTCACCCTGAGTCGATGGGTGTGGTCGGTGCGGCGAGGGAGAGGCAGAATCGCCGGGGAAGCGGCCGGCGGCGACGCGGCCGAGGCGAGGAGGTTGGGGACGCGGCCGTCGGTTCCAGTAGGGCCCGGCTCGATTCCGCGCGCCGTAAGGGAGAGGAGGGAGCGGCGAAGGGGAGGGCAGCGTCAGCTCGCTCCGGGGAGGCTCAGACCGGCGGTAATTTCATGGCAACGGTGGCGTCCCCGCGGTGGTCGATGCGGGAGCGGGAGGAGGCTCGATCCGTGAAATGGGGAGGGAGAGAGAGATGCGGGGCAGGTGAGCGTCGAGGAGGGCCCCTTGTCATCTAGGGGAGCAGGCGGAGCAACGGCCGCGTGCGCGGCAGGGCGGCATGGCGCCAGTGCCGTCGGCCACGGTGGAGGAGAGAGGGAAAGAAATTTTCGCGAAAAACCCCCTGGCAATTTTTAATTAGATTGCAAAGAGGTCCTTAGCTGATTTTAGCGATTTAAAATGAGGCACCAGGACATTTTTTTAAATTCCAGAAAAATTCATATAGGCCTCCCTTGTCCTT
Source organism: Puccinellia tenuiflora (assembly GCA_012064385.1). Classification (NCBI taxonomy): domain Eukaryota; kingdom Viridiplantae; phylum Streptophyta; class Magnoliopsida; order Poales; family Poaceae; genus Puccinellia; species Puccinellia tenuiflora. The sequence goes on from QRDG01001603.1 coordinate 60,383, forward strand.
TAGAAGCTTCACAAAAATTGGGGTGGCAAAATAAAAAGTTTTGGTCAAAATTTGTTCTCAGCTTTTAATTAAAAGTATTTTTTGACAAATTCCAATTTGTATTTAATTGAAGCACTTAAACATTTCCAAAAATACTGAAAATATTCATGGAGGCTCTAACAATGACATTGAATCTCCCCATGATTCTAGTTTGAATTTTTGGAATGTTTAATTTGGTTTCAAAAATAGAAATTGAAATAAGCCAATTTGAATTCTCAACTCATTTCTTATTTGACCAAATTTAGGAGTTTCAAAAAGTAAACTTGGAACTTCCTAAACCATTTGGAAGTCCAAGCATGATTTGGTTTGCTAAGTTGAGCATTTGCATTGGTTTGGATGTTGGGAAGTTTGCCTCCCCATTTCAATTTGTTTCCAAGTGAAAGTTTGAAATGGCAATTGCATATGGATGCTATGATGCAAACATGGAAACAAAAAGTGGAAACATTCTTTGTATTTTTCATTACTAAGTTAGGGCTGTTACAATTCTACCCCCTTACCGGAATATCATCCCGAGATTCTAGGCTTGAGTGAAGAAGGTGGGGTATTCCTAACGAAGGCTAGTTTCTCGCTCCCATGTGGCTTCTTCCTCGGAATGGTTCGACCATTGGATTTTGAGGAACTTGATGGTCTTGTTGCGGGTTTTCCTCTCCGCTTCATCCAAGATGCGGATAGGATGCTCGCGATAGGTCAAATCCTCTTGAATGTCCAATGCCTCATGATCAACCCCACAGATTGGATCCTTGAAGAAACGACGGAGTTGGGAAACATGGAACACATCATGCACATTCGGGAAGTTGGAAGGAAACTCAAGTTGATAGGAGAGATCTCCCCGCTTGGCTAGGACGGAGAAAGGTCCAACATAGCGAGGTGCCAATTTGCCCTTGATCCCGAAGCGACGAACGCCTCGGAGAGGAGAGACTCGAAGATAGGCCTTGTCACCAATTTCATACTGGACCTCTTGATGGTGCTTGTCATAATAGCTTTTCTGCCGGGATTGAGCAGCCTTGAGATTATCCCAAATGATACGGACCTTCTCCTCGGCTTCATTGATCACATCAGGACCGAAGAGTGACCTCTCTCCGGTTTCAGACCAATTGAGAGGAGTTCGGCATTTTCTCCCGTAAAGAACCTCAAAGGGAGCCATTTGCAAACTAGCTTGATAGCTATTGTTGTAGGAGAACTCGGTGAGGGGAAGGTATTTCTCCCAACCCTTGCCGAAGGAGATGACACACGCCCGGAGCATGTCCTCAAGGACTTGGTTCATCCTTTCAGTTTGGCCATCAGTCTGAGGGTGGTAAGCAGTGCTCAGGTTCAAACGGGTCCCCAAAGCACTTTGGAAACTCTGCCAGAATTTGGATACAAATAGACTTCCTCGGTCCGATATGATGCTCAAAGGGATACCATGGAGGGGAAAAATCCGTGCAAGGTACAACTCGGCTAGTTGCTTAGCAGTTATATCCTCACAAATGGGGAGGAAGTGGGCGACCTTGGATAGGCGATCAATGACTACCCAAATGGCATTGTTACCCCTTTGTGATCTTGGAAAACCGGTAATGAAATCAATACCAATTTCATCCCATTTCCATTCAGGAATGGCTATGGGGCAAAGAGTACCAGCTGGCCTTTGATGTTCAGCCTACACTCGGCGGCAGACGTCGCATTCAGCCACATACTCGGCGATCTCGCGCTTCATGCAAGACCACCAGAATTGCCGGCGAAGATCTTGGTACATTTTGGTGCTACCCGGATGAATAGAGATGGGTGACTCGTGAGCTTCTGAGAGGATCAAATCTTTTGTGTTTCCACTCTTGGGCACCACTAAGCGGTCACCGAAATAGACAACACCATTGTCATCAACCGAGAAACAATTGGCCTTCCCATTAGTTATCTTCTCCTTGATCTCGAGGATTTCAGCATCATTTTGCTGGGCGGCCTTGATTTCATCCTCAAGAGTGGATTTGATCTCGAGGTTAGCTAGAAAACCGGAAGGAACAATTTCTAGATTCAACCTAGCAAACTCCTCATGAAGAGCAGGTTGGGCCTTTTCAACCATCACGGTGTTGCAATAGGCCTTGCGACTCAAAGCATCCGCCACGACATTTGCCTTACCGGGCTGATAGTTGAGGGTCACATCATAGTCTTTGATCAATTCCAGTCATCTTCTCTGCCTCAAGTTCAGATCCGCCTGGGTGAAGAGATACTTCAGACTTTGATGGTCGGAGTAGATCTCGCAACGGTTGCCCAACAGGTAGGGCCTCCATTGCTTCAGAGCATGTACCACGACGGCAAGCTCCAAATCATGAGTTGGATAATTTTGCTCATGTGGTTTGAGTTGACGAGAGGCATAGGAGACCACATGGCCTTCTTGCATCAAAACACATCCCAAGCCTTGGAGTGATGCATCACAATAGACGACAAAGTCCTTGTCTGTGTCGGGAAGGACAAGCACCGGATTGGTGGTGAGATTGACCTTGAGGGTTTGGAAGCTCTCTTCAGCCTTGTCTGACCACACAAATTGCTTGTTTTTCTTGAGGAGGTCAGTCAGTGCCTTGGCTATCTTGGAAAAGCCCTCGATGAATCGGCGGTAATAACCCTCCAATCCAAGGAAGCCTCGAATATCTTTGGCGGACTTGGGAGTTGACCAATCCAGGATTGCCTGAATTTTGTCTGGTATCACCGCTACTCCAGCAGCTGACACCACATGACCGAGGAAAATGAGCTCTTTTAGCCAAAACTCACACTTGGAGAACTTGGCATAGAGGCGGTGATCTCGAAGCTTGGTCATGAAAAGTCGAAGGTGCTCAGCATGCTCTTCTTCAGTTTTGGAATAGACAAGGATGTCATCGATGTAAATGATGACGAACTTGTCGAGGTACTCGTGGAAGATGGAGTTCATCAGCCTCATGAATGTAGCCGGAGCATTTGTGAGGCCAAAGGACATGACGGTGTACTCATATAACCCATAACGGGTAGTGAAGGCCGTCTTCGGAATATCCTCCTTTCGGATTTTAATCTGATGGTAACCTGACCTCAGATCCATCTTAGAGAATAATGTTGCACCAGCCAACTGATCGAACAAGTCAGTTATTCGAGGAATGGGATACTTGTTCTTGATGGTCACCGCATTCAAGGGGTGGTAATCAATAACCAGCCGAGGAACATTTGTATCCCTCTTCTTGACAAAGATGACCGGGCAGCCCCAAGGTGAGCTACTCGGCCGGATGAAATCTTTTTCCAGAAGCTCATCAAGTTGCTTCTTCAGTTCAGATAGCTCTTCCGTTGGCATGCGGTAGGGCCTTTTGGAAACTGGGGCGGTTCCCGGAACCAACTCAATCACAAACCCCACGCTGCGATCAGGTGGCATGCCGGGCAATTCCTCCGGAAAAACATCGGGGAAATCACACACCACATCTACTTCATGCATTTCAGGCGGTGTGGTTCCTTCCAGGAAACACAGACTAATCTCCGGAGAGAGAGGAGTGGCAGCGGATGGAACTGCGGATGACGGTGACCAATAACTCACCAGTCCGACGGTTAGGTGGATCACGGTGACAGACTTGGCAGCACAGTCCAGGTTGGCCTGATATTTGACTAGCCAATCCATACCCAGAATCACATCTAGCCCATCTGACTTCAATGCTATCAGCTGGAACGGAAAGGACCAGTAGCCTATGGTAATCTGAATGAGACCCTGGTGTTTTAACCACTAGCGGGGAGTCCATGTTCTCAAACGGTATTTGATGGTTGTGTGCAGATGATATAGATATGAATGAATGCGATGCTCCAGAATCAAACAAGACTGAAGCAGGGTAATCATTGATTTGACGCGTACCCATGAGAACTCCGGGGTCCTCCTCAACGCCTTCAGCCGAGACGTGGTTCAGGTGGCCACGGTTGACAGTGGTAGCCTTGGCGGCTGGGGTAGAGGGAGCCGGTGCAGGTGCTGCGGTAGCCGGTGCCTTCTGGGGGCACTCCCTGGAGTAGTGCCCTGGCTGGCCACAAGCGAAGCAAGTGAGCCCCGGTGGTGCAGGCAGCCGAGGTCGAAAACCGCCTCCAGCCGCACCCAAGGTCGAAGTAGCTGGGCGAGGCGGAGGTGGCAAGTACCCGGTGGGCTTCGGCGCGGAGGGTGCCTTTGGCACAGCGCTGAAGGGCATGAATACCCGGCGCTTCTTGCCCTCAGAAGAAGAGGAGCTCTGGTTGTCGGTGGAAGCTAGCCTCTTGGAAGCCTCCAGCTCCTTCCTACCCTGCTCCATAGTGAGAGCCTGGTTGTAGAGCTCCTGGTAGGAGGTGAACTTGAAGGGTAGGAGCTCGTATCGGAGACGAGGTGCAAGCCCCTTGCGGAAGAGGTATTGCTTGTCCTCATCATTCGTCATGTCCCGCGGGGCATAACGGGAGAGGTGGTTGAACTCCCGCCCATAGGCTTGGACGTCCATGCGTCCCTGGGTCAAGTCCAGGAAATCCCACCTCTTGAGCTCCATGATGGGCTTGGGGATGTACGCCGCACGGAAGGCGACGCGGAAATCCTCCCAAGTGAAGACATGGCCCGCGGCAAACATTGCCACGTGGCTCTCCCACCCGGAGCCGGCGGCTCCATTCAGCAGGTAGGTGGCGAAGTTGACTTGTTCCGCCACCGGAACGTGAAGAGCGGCAAACTTGCGCTCTAGAGCCCGAAGCCAATCATCCGCATCAAGCGGCTCCTTAGCTTCAGAGAAAGTGGGAGGTTGGGACCGCAAGAACTCGGTGAGAGTGGTGCAGTAGTTGTTCCTCCTGGCCCCTTGCTGCACCAGCTGCTCGAGCAGACGCTCATTTCGCAGCCGGTTCTGCTCAATGGCCATCAGGACCTCCGCCATTGAGGGTGGCGGCGGTGCATCAGGATTGCTTGATTCCCCACGACAGGTAGGAGCCATTCTGAAGAATTTGAACAATGACATAGTTAGTAAACACCCTCGACAGATAGGATATATCATTAGGGTGATTTCAGATATAGATATTGAAGATGACAAACACTAAGACAGATTTAGGCAACCACGGTGACATAACGTCATCGCGGCGATATAAAACGGATATAACGGACTCGAGACATAACTGGACGGTAGAAACCCAACCCCGAGAACCTAAACATCGACACCAAGCATAAAACAAATAGAGGTAAGAATCAGAGTAGAGCGAGTTGGATGAGAAGTAAAAAGAATCCTAGGAAGGTTTTCACAGCTCATTTTTAGGGTATAAATAATTTTCAACTAGACTCGACATCGACCAACAGAAAGGGTTTCCTACAGGCAGTGCTGCTCTGATACTTGTAGCGCCCCGACCCCAGAACTATACAGTGAAACGTTGTGTAACCGGTCATGCTATACAATCGAGGGTTACTGGGTTTACCAATCCAGGCCAAAACTCATTGGCAGGTGTGCTCGGAATGGATCATCGGCACACAACACCTCGATCATGCCATAAGCTCAGACATCGCTTTCACGTATAGTAAAGAGACCGAGACTTGTGGAACAGCTGGCACATTGCAGACTCTACGACACAAAAGCATATAGCAACTCATATAAGATAAGATACAAATATTACACCTCAAAAGGTCACAGACCATCAATTCATCAAGCGGAAGTGAAGTAGCATTGTCTAATACAACAAGATGCAAATTATGGCCTAAGAGGCCTACAGATAAACATCACCCAAGCCAGCTTGTTCCACGGTCCCAAGCTGCCACCTGGGAACCCCGAACTACTAGTCGACGTCCACGAAGAACCCACCTAGCTGCTCGGTGTCGTCCTCCTCTGAAATACAAATATAAAGGCAGCAAAGAGAGACTGAGTACGATGTACACGCAAGTTTAGTAGGGCGATATAGGCCCAATGCTGACGGAGGCTCTAAAGCTGTATAATGTAGCTATTTTGCATGAAGCTAGATTTTCATTTAAAAGATACAAAAAGACACAAGGCATCGTCTATTCAGAATATTTTTCATAAAGGGGATAAGAGAGTAACATTTCATCTTCGGTTCTCAGCGAACCTACTTGTAGCCATAAAAACCTCTCATCTCCACCAATGGCACTCCCTCAAATCACCCTCGACGAAATGAACCCTTATCACACGTTGATTATGCAACCTTTAGCTGCCAAATTTTAATTAAGGTTAAGGTTTTCTATGATCCCGTATATCCGTCCCCAAGTCGTCCATAACCGCGGACACGGCTTTTCGAAAAGATTAAATCCTGCAGGCGTGTACTATTTTACCCATTGGTACCATCCGGCTCACCTAATTAGCCCTCTTCCGGGGAAGGCCGGCGAGCGGGCGCGGTTAGACCTTTACAATGCATGAGGCTTACTCAAGGGCCATCAGTGTGCGGAAGGACAGGTTCAGCGCCTCCAACGCCCTGCCCCGCGGCCACATCCTAAACACCACCATCCTCGTTCCTTTTTCCACCCACACACTCACGCGCAAATGGAAATTGCAAACTAGAGGACCCTTGACAAGCCCCTCACAAATTATTTGGTCAGTAAGGCGCCCATACACCCACCAATGGCAGCACGCTCGATCTTGAGTCTAGAGACAAGAACTCGCACCTAGGGGCAAGAGTGAGGCAAAACACCATCCCCGATGGCAACTCACCCACGCCTTCTTAGCATTTTAATTAAGCACTCCACATATCCACCATGTCCGAAACATTCCATCAACATCAACAATTATGGAATTAAACAACAGACATTACTAGCATTTGACTAAGCATGGCTAAGCATAGCTAAGCATATAAATACAACAATTATATTCTTATCTCCGGCCAACACATCAACACTAAGGTTCATGGGTAGGGATACATGTGATTGGCTCGGGGAAAGACATGCATTCATAGGATACTCTATGTCTTGATCATAAGAGACATTTGAATCGCATGCAATATTATGGTGGATAAAATAAATTTACAAAACATTAGGATGCTAGATGCCAAGAAGTTTAGGTTATCTCTTGCCTTGTGATACGTCTCCGACGTATCTATAATTTCTTATGATCCATGCTTGTTTTCATACCATTTGCTACATGTTTTGTTTACATCTTATAGCATTTTTATGCATTTTTGGAACTAACATATTAACAAGATGCCCCAGTGCCAGTTCCTGTTTTCTGCTGTTTTTCCGTTTCAGAAAAGTACTTAAGGAAATATTCTCGGAATCGGACGGGACAAAAACCCAGGATCTTATAATTTCGTCACGCACACGGAGTCCAAAGGGGAGCCGAAGACGCACCAGAGGGCGACCACACCCTAGGGTGGCGCGACCCACCTGTCTGCCGCGCCACCAGGTGGTGTGGCCCCCTCGGGCCTCCACCGACGCCGCCCTTTCGCCTATATAATCCCCCCAACGAGAAAACCCTAAGTACCCGATCAAAATTCCATAAAAACATCCGTCGCCGCCGCCGTCGTCAACCCTAGTTCGGGAGGGTTCTGAAGCTCTCCCCGGCACCCTGCCGGAGAGGGGAATCATCGCCGGAGGGCTCTACACCACCATGCCCGCCTCCGGACAGATGTGTGAGTAGTTCATCCTTGGACTACGGGTCCATGCAGTAGCTAGATGGTAGTCTTCTCCTCTTGTGCTATCATGTTTAGATCTTGTGAGCTGCCTATCATGATCAAGATCATCTTATTGTAATGCTACATGTTGTGTTTGCTGGGATCCGATGAATAGAGAAGTACCTTATGATGTTGATTATTGATATTATCATGTCTATGTTATTTGTGATCTTGCATGCTTTCCGGTACTTGTAATTGCCTTGATCGAGTAGTTGCTTGTATCTCCAAGAGGGAGTATTTATGCTAGATAGTGGGTTCGGTCCCTGTGTGCCTTGGCTTGAGTGACAGAAACATATAAGGACGGGGGAGTGCCGTTGCTACTAGGGAGTAAACTTTATGCACAGTTCTTCATGCAATTGTCTGTTGCTTGCAACTTAATACTGGAGAGATTTTACGGTATGTTATCTCAAAGGTGGACTATTTAGGCATAGGTGTATGCTTGGAACAGCTATCTATGTATTTTGTCGTAATGCCCAAAGCATCTCATATAGACATCATCATCCACTGTATTATGCAGTGTTCATGCATTGTCATGCATTCTCTATTCTGTCAATTGCCCAGCTGTAATTTGTTACCCAGCATGTGTAGTATTTTATTTATGGAGAAGACACCACTAGTGAACTGTGGACCCCGGTCTATTCTTTTACATCTGCAATTAAATCAACTGCTCTACTGCTTTCATTTACTGCAAACAAGCTTCCTTCCACACATACATTTAATCCTTTGTATTCAGCAAGGCCGGTGAGATTGACAACCTCACTGCTTCGTTGGGGCAAAGTAGTTTGATTGTGTTCTGCAGGTTCCACTGTCTCCCCTGCAACAGCTCTTTTTCTGGCGCCATTGCAGTTGTGGACAACCTTCTGAAGCATTTCTCACTCCTACTGGTTTGATAACCTTGGTTTCTAACTGAGGGAAAACTTGCTGCTGTGCTCCTCAAACCTTCCTCTTGGGGTGCCCAACGAAGCGTGATTGATTAACACCTCTCGCGCTATCAAGCTCTTTTTCTGGCGCCGTTGCCGGGGAGTTAAGAGTGCTCAGTAAGAAGTTTCTCGAAGTACCAAACTTCTCACTCCTCCGTCAACAGCTCTCTTTCTGGCGCCGTTGCCGGGGAGTAGAGAAGCTTCTGCAAGGGGAGTCTCTCAGTTCCAATCTCTTTACTTTGTTTTAGTCTTGCTTATTATTATTGCTTTGTCTTGTTTTGCTTTCTTATATCAAAAACACAAAAAAAATTAGTGTAGAATTTATCTTGTTGCTTTCCTATATCAAAAACCCAAAAAAATTAGTTACTTGTTTTATTTTGTGCAATTCGGTTTGCCTTGTTTTCCTCAAAAATGAGTACTGCTGAAAACACTAAGTTGTGTGACTTCACTAGTACTAATAATGATGATTTCATATGTACTCCTATTGTCCACCTGCTGCTAAGACAGATTTTTATGAGATCAAACCTGCTTTGTTAAATCTTGTTATGAGAGAGCAATTTTCTGGTGCTAGTACTGATGATGCTGCTGCTCACCTTAATAATTTTGTTGAACTTTGTGAGATGCAAAAGTATAAGGATATGGATGGAGATATTATAAAACTGAAATTGTTTCCTTTCTCTTTGAGAGGGAGAGCTAAAGAATGGTTGTTATCTTTGCCTAGAAATAGTATTGATTCATGGACTAAATGCAAAGATGCTTTCGTTGGAAAATATTATCCTCCTGCTAAAATTATATCTTTGAGAAGTAGCATCATGAACTTTAAACAAATGGATAATGAACATGTTGCTCAAGCTTGGGAAAGAATGAAATCTTTGATAAAGAATTGTCCCACCCATGGACTGACTGCTTGGATGATCATCCAAACCTTTTATGCAGGATTGAATTTTTCTTCAAGAAACCTATTGGATTCAGCTGCTGGAGGAACCTTTATGTCCATCACTTTGGGTGCAGCAACAAAGCTTCTTGATGATATGATGGTAAACTACTCTGAATGGCACACTGAAAGGGCTCCACAAGGTAAGAAGGTAAATTCTGTTGAAGAAACCTCTTCCTTGAGTGAAAAGATTGATGTGATTATGTCTATGCTAGTTAATGGTAAATCTTTTGTTGATCCAAATAATGTTTCCTTAGCTTCTTTGGTTGCCAAGAAGAGCATGTTGGTGTGAACTTCATTAAAAATAACAATTTCAACAACAATGCCTATAGGAACAATTTTGGTAACAACAACTATAAGCCATATCCTCCTAATAACAATTATGGTTATGGTAATTCTTAAAACAATAATAAGAGTGTTTCCTCTGATCTTGAAACCATGCTAAAAGAGTTTATCAACACACAAACCGCTTTTAACAAAACTGTTGATGAAAAGTTGGGTAAAATCGATGTTCTTGCTTCTAAAGTTGAAAGCCTTGCTCTTGATGTAGATCTTTTAAAATTAAAAGTTATGCCTAACAATGATAAAGAGAACAAGCCTTTTGCTAAAATCAATTCCATCCAAGTTAGAATTGATGACAATATTAGAATGTTGGCTGAACTACATGCTAGGTGGGAAAGAGAAAGAGAAGCCACTAAAAAGAACAATATGGTTAAAGTTTACACCATCACCACCACTAGTAATGTTCAGGTTTCACATGATAACAAGTCTATTAATGATAATGGTAAAGATATCAATGTTGGCAATGTTTCCACTTCTCATGAAAAACGCTTAAAACTGCCAAAAGATACCAAAACTGCTAGTGATAAAGGAGCTGAAATTTTTTGAACTATGGGAGAGCCTTCTTCCATTACTTTTGATGATAATGATTTTGATTTTGATAATTGTAATATCTCTGAAGTCATAATGTTGTTGCAAAAGCTAGCTAAGATTCCTAATGCTAGTGGTATAAGAATGGCTTTTACAAAACATATTACCAATGCTCTCATGAAAATTAGGGAAGAAAAGTTAAAACTTGAAGCTTCTATCCCTAAGAAATTAGAAGATGGTTGGGAACCCATCATTAAACTGAAAGTAAATGATTTTGATTGTAATGCTTTATGTTATCTTGGTGCAAGTGTTTCTATTATGCCTAAGAAATTCTATGATATGCTTAACTTGCCACCATTGGAGAGCTGTTGTTTGAACATTCATCTTGCTAATAATTCTACAAAAACACCTTTGGGAAGGCTTGATGATATTCATGTTATGGTTAATAATAACCTTGTTCCCATTGATTTTATTGTCTTGGATATTGAGTGCAAAGCTTCTTGTCCTATTATTTTGGGAAGACCTTTTCTTCGAACTATTGGTGCTGTTATTGATATGAAAGAGGGCAACATTAGATATCAATTCCCTCTTAAGAAAGGTATAGAACACTTCCCTAGGAATAGAATGAAGTCACCTTTTGACTATTGTTAGAGCAAATTATCGTTTTGATGCTTCTTCTCTTGGAAATACTTGATGTTCACTTTCTACGCCTAGCTGAAAGGCGTTAAAGAAAAGCGCTTATGGGAGACAACCCATCATTTTATTTTCAGTATCTTTTCTTTTATTTGAGTCAAGAAGTTTGTTTACTTCTGTAGCAACTTCTTTGTATCTTTATTTTCTTGCAATGTTGTGCCAAGTAAGGTCTCTAGTAGAAAGTTTTTGCTATATTTGGATTTCTGCACAGGAAACAGATTTCTGTCTGTCACCGTTAAATTCGTCATTTATTCCAGAAGCGACTAAATGCTTTGAGATTTTGTGTGCTGAATCTTCATATATGTATGAAACTTTTTCTAGTTCAGTGATTTTCGATTTGAGCAACTCTAGTGCCTCGAAAAAATTTGTCTTTACAGACTGTTCAGATTTTGACAGATTCTGCCTTTTATTGTGCATTGCTTCCTTTGCGATGTTTATTTGGATCTTTTTGATTCTTTGAGCATCATTGGCTGTAGCTAATGTTATAATGCATTAATGTGTGCTTGTGTCACAGTAGAACTTGTGAATTTTTGGTTTATGCACTAACCCTCTAATGAGAATTACTTTGAGTTTGATGTGGTGGAAGTTTTCAAGTAAGCAAAAGGGACGATATGATGAGATCAAGAAGAGTGAAAAGCCTAAGCTTGGGGATGCCCCGGTGGGTCATCCCCAGCAAATTCAAGAAGACTCAAGCATCTAAGGTTGGGGATGCCCAAGGCATCCCCTTCTTCATCGGCAAAACTATCAGGTCATCTCTGGTGATACTATATTTTTATTCCACTACATCTTATGTATTTTGCTTGGAGCGTCTGTTTTTATTTTGAGTGTGTGTTTTAGTTTGCTTAATAAGTTGGATCCTAGCATTCTTGTGTGGGAGAGAGACACGCTCCGCTTTTTCATATGAATACTCTTGTGCTTCGCTTATATTCATTGAGTATTCTTAGCTACTGTTTGTTTTCTAGTAAGCTCTCGCTTTTAGCATGTTATCTTGTTTAGAGCTGCTAGTTCTTTGTGTTAAGCTCTCGTGTGTTTCACTCTTATTTGTTAGAGAGTTGTTTTAGTTGCTTGGTTGATGTGTTAGATTGGAAAATGCTATGCTTGTGATAGTGGTATGAAATAGAGAAAAGCTGCATAGTCTTGTAGAGCATTGTGTAGATAACTTGCTCCTCTTCAATTGTTCTGAGGTATTAAAATAACTAATGGTTAAAATTTGTTGGCTAATGTTGTTAAGAGCTGATTAGTGAAGATGTGTTAGTAGAGCGTGGAGCTGTACTTTTCTGAACTAAAAACAACTTAAGTCAATAGTGCTTTAGTGTAGTGATTTCCTCTTAGTTGAAAAGAAGTTTCTAATGGTATAGTTACTGCAACGGTTGGGGAAGCTAACGGGGCACTTGTGTCGCCGCCACGATCCCTCTCGGGGTGTCTCTAACCATTTGTAAAACTTTGATACTGTTAGTTGTTTGCAATATACGACATGCTATGTGAGTTTTTGGTTTTTGGCACTTCCACCTCCATATTTTGCTAGCCTCTTTGGTACTTTGCATTGCCCTTTTTCACATTGAGATTGGTGCATACTTCGCAAGTACATACAACCCCGTGGGAGATCTTCATCTTGTTCTCCTACACATAAGCCAACTATCTTCCTCAAAACAGCCACCATATCTACCTATCACAGCATTTCCATAGCTGTTCCGAGATACATTGCCATGCAACATCCATCATTTACATTACATGACTTTATGTCATTTTTTACTTCATTACCATATAGTATTGCTTGACCATTTGAGTTAGTGTGATGCGTGGTTTTCCACATGTGTTACATCTTTTCCACACTACGCTCGGTCTTGCATATCCACCATACACCATGTATTAGTCTTTGAGTTTTGAGTATACCAAAAAGTGTGATGATCATCTTGTAAAATAGAGTGTTGCCTCTACCTGTGAGCATATTGAAAAGAGTCCAAAGTGGCCAATCAAAAGAGTCCAAAAGAGACCAATGAGAGAAAAATATAAAAGAGCCACAAAGGCCTCAAAAAGCAAAAAGCAAAAAAAAGAAAAATAAAAAAGAATATAAAATGAGAGAGGGGGCAACACTACTATCCTTTTATTCCACACTTGTGCTAGTAGCACCTACATCATTGTAGTGAGTTTTTATGCTTCATTAGTATAACTATGTGGGGACCAAACGTTATAGAACTTGGCTTGTATATTCCAATGATGAGCCTCCTCAAGTCAGCTCTAGGTCTTCATGAGCAAGCAAGTTGGATGCACCCCCACTAGTTCCATTGGAGAGCTTCCATTCATATAGCTCTATGTGCATCCGTTGCATGGCAATCACTACTCCTCATTCAGTGTCTACTACGGGACTTCCTCTTGTCTTGTGGTTACCTCTTCCACTCTTTGAGCCTTTCTTTTTGGCCTTCCAAACCCCCATTATTATTCTCTTTGCCATAACCTCATGGTGCCAAGCCTTCTTCTTGCTTGTATTAGTTGAGTGGACTACATAATAGTTGATAAGTTAAGTGGATTGATTAAGGACACTTGACTTGAGCTTGGCTATTTCTATTATTAACTGAATTTGATGCTTTGAAGATTGATTGACATTTTACATTGGAGACACAATTTACTATTCTTCTTTCTAAACCTTATGTATGGTTCCTAGTCTCCAACACGCCGATTCATGAAAAGTTCTAGCTTCTTTTATCTAGCATTTGTTAATCATTGTTTGCTTAATGTCAACTATAGACAATTGTTTTGGATCACCTTATTCACATCATGTGTTTTGCATTACTATGTTGATCTAGATTGTGAGTTTGCATGTCTCCTAAGAAATTATTTGTTATCGTTCTACCTACTCGAGGACGAGTAGAACTAAGCTTGGGGATGCTGATACGTCTCCGACGAATCTATAAATTCTTATGATCCATGCTTGTTTTCATACCATTTGCTACATGTTTTGTTTACATATTATAGCATTTTTATGCATTTTTGGAACTAACATATTAACAAGATGCCCCAGTGCCAGTTCCTGTTTTCTGCTGTCTTTCCGTTTCAGAAAAGTACTTAAGGAAATATTCTCGGAATCGGACGGGACAAAAACCCAGGATCTTATAATTTCGTCATGCACACGGAGTCCAAAGGGGAGCCGAAGACGCACCAGAGGGCGACCACACCCTAGGGTGGCACGGCCCACCTGTCTGCCGCGCCACCAGGTGGTGTGGCCCCCTCGGGCCTCCACCAACGCCGCCCTTTCGCCTATATAATCCCCCCGACGAGAAAACCCTAAGTACCCGATCAAAATTCCAGAAAAACATCCGTCGCCGCCGCCATCGTCAACCCTAGTTCGGGAGGGTTCTGAAGCTCTCCCCGGCACCCTGCCGGAGAGGGGAATCATCGCCGGAGGGCTCTACACCACCATGCCCGCCTCCGGACAGATGTGTGAGTAGTTCATCCTTGGACTACGGGTCCATGCAGTAGCTAGATGGTAGTCTTCTCCTCTTGTGCTATCATGTTTAGATCTTGTGAGCTGCCTATCATGATCAAGATCATCTTATTGTAATGCTACATGTTGTGTTTGCTGGGATCCGATGAATAGAGAACTACCTTGTGATGTTGATTATTGATATTATCATGTCTATGTTATTTGTGATCTTGCATGCTTTCCGGTACTTGTAATTGCCTTGATCAAGTAGTTGCTTGTATCTCCAAGAGGGAGTATTTATGCTAGATAGTGGGTTCGGTCCCTGTGTGCCTTGGCTTGAGTGACAGAAACATATAAGGACGGGGGAGTGCCGTTGCTACTAGGGAGTAAACTTTATGCACAGTTCTTCATGCAATTGTCTGTTGCTTGCAACTTAATACTGGAGAGATTTTACGGTATGTTATCTCAAAGGTGGACTATTTAGGCATAGGTGTATGCTTGGAACAGCTATCTATGTATTTTGTCGTAATGCCCAAAGCATCTCATATAGACATCATCATCCTCTGTATTATGCAGTGTTCATGCATTGTCATGCATTCTCTATTCTGTCAATTGCCCAGCTGTAATTTGTTACCCAGCATGTGTAGTATTTTATTTATGGAGAAGACACCACTAGTGAACTGTGGACCCCGGTCTATTCTTTTACATCTGCAATTAAATCAACTGCTCTACTGCTTTCATTTACTGCAAACAAGCTTCCTTCCACACATACATTTAATCCTTTGTATTCAGCAAGGCCGGTGAGATTGACAACCTCACTGCTTCGTTGGGGCAAAGTAGTTTGATTGTGTTCTGCAGGTTCCACTGTCTCCCCTGCAACAGCTCTTTTTCTGGCGCCATTGCAGTTGTGGACAACCTTCTGAAGCATTTCTCACTCCTACTGGTTCGATAACCTTGGTTTCTAACTGAGGGAAAACTTGCTGCTGTGCTCCTCAAACCTTCCTCTTGGGGTGCCCAACGAAGCGTGATTGATTAACACCTCTCGCGCTATCACCTTGCTGTCGGGGTGTGTAGTACGGCTCGTCGGGGTAGATAGGAGTGACTTCAACTCCGGAATCTATCGTTACCCAAAAATAATACAAAAGAACAAATAAATCACACGAACTCAAGGTGCAATGCACAAGCACATGATGACATGAAAAATTTATGCAAAGATATCATTATTTAAACTAAAAAGAAAAATTAAATGGGGAGCCAAATAATTAGTGCAATTATTTGGAAACAACCCCATATTTAACATAATGACTACATTATGTATACATTATTACATTATTAGAGAAGTGGCTCACATATGCATGAACATGACATGAAATGGGTAGGGTTTGTCATTCCGATCATGTTGGTACTTTATTTGTAATTCTCGGAGCACCGATGAATAAATAGCAAAATAATTAAATAACTGAATTAAATTCATATAGTCAAATTATGAATAACATCAAATAAGAATTTGTGATCATGATGTGATAAGTACATGGTTTGATAGCATTTGACATGTTGATCACTTTGATATTTTATTCATAATTTTTGGATAAATATTTAATAAGTTATGATTTTTCCCAATTTGGGTATTATTCAACCCATTTTAGGAATTCTTAAATAAAGGCAAATTTATTTATTCAACAGTGCATGGTAATGTAACCAATTGATAGAAAATGTTTTTCTGAGCAATTTGATATCTAATTTGCAATTTTTGGATCATTATACAAAAAAGATATTAAATTTTCAAATTGGTTGTAATTACAAAAAGGGAAAAACATTCCCTGGCAGGCCGGCCTCGAGCCGGCCAGGCCGGGGTGCAGGCCGGGGTATGACCCGAAGGGCCCGGCCTTCGGCTGGCCTAGGCTGGGCTTCCAGGCCGGGGCAGTGGCCGAGCCGGCCGGCCTCTGGCCGGCCCAGGCCGGGCTCGCAGGCCGGGCACCAGCCCGAGGCCTCCGGCCTCAGGCCGGCCCAAGCCTCGGCCAGGCCGGGCGCTCTGTGAGGTGACGCCGGCGGCTGGCGCGACGGCGAACGGCGGCGAAAGAGGGAGAGAGGGAGAGGGGAAACGCGCAAGAGGGTGCGGTGCTCACCCTGAGTCGATGGGTGTGGTCGGTGTGGCGAGGGAGAGGCGGAATCGCCGGGGAAGCGCCCGGCGGCGACGCGGCCGAGGCGGGGAGGTCGGGGACGCGGCCGTCGGTTCCAGTAGGGCCCGGCTCGATTCCGCGCGTCGTAAGGGAGAGGAGGGAGCGGCGAAGGGGAGGGCAGCGTCAGCTCGCTCCGGGGAGGCTCAGACCGGCGGTAATTTCACGGCGACGGTGGCGTCCCCGCGGTGGTCGATGCGGGAGCGGGAGGAGGCTCGATCCGTGAAATGGGGAGGGAGAGAGAGATACGGGGCAAGTGGGCGTCGAGGAGGGCCCCTTGTCATCCAGGGGAGCAGGTGGAGCAACGTCTGCGTGCGCGGCAGGGCGGCATGGCCGGCGGCATGGCGCCAGTGCCGTCGGCCACGGTGGAGGAGAGAGGGAAAGAAATTTTCGCTAAAAACCCCCTGGCAATTTTTAAATAGATTGCAAAGAGGTCCTTAGCTGATTTTAGCGATTTAAAATGAGGCACCAGGACATTTTTATAAATTCCAGAAAAATTCATATAGGCCTCCCTTGTCCTTTAGAAGCTTCAAAAAAATTGGGTGGCAAAATAAAAAGTTTTGGTCAAAATTTGTTCTCAGCTTTTAATTAAAAGTATTTTTTGACAAATTCCAATTTGTATTTAATTGAAGCACTTAAACATTTCCAAAAATACTGAAAATATTCATGGAGGCTCTAACAATGACATTGAAGCTCCCCATGATTCTAGTTTGAATTTTTGGAATGTCTAATTTGGTTTCAAAAATAGAAATTGAAATAAGCCAATATGAATTCTCAACTCATTTCTTATTTGACCAAATTTAGGAGTTGAGAATTGGTTTCAAAAAGTAAATTTGGAACTTCCTAAACCATTTGGAAGTCCAAGCGTGATTTGGTTTGCTAAGTTGAGCATTTGCATTGGTTTGGATGTTGGGAAGTTTGCCTCCCCATTTCAATTTGTTTCCAAGTGAAAGTTTGAAATGGCAATTGCATATGGATGCTATGATGCAAACATGGAAACAAAAAGTGGAAAAATTCTTCGTATTTTTCATTGCTAAGTTAGGGCTGTTACATTGATGTTCCTTCATCACCTCGCTCTTGGATACTTGAAAACTTCCTTCACGCAAAACTTATAGCAAACTTCATTAGAAGGGTTAGTCCACAAAAAGAATATCTTCCTTCAGTTCCAAAGCACATATCATGAACTTATTTTTAAAGATTAGCTACTGTCACCAAGATCTAAGTAAAGCTCTTGACCTCAAAAGAACTTCACTTTGCCCGTAAAAGAAGCAATGCAAAACTAAGACATAATCTGTCAAAAACTGAACAGTAAAGCTAAATTTTTTTCGTGGCACTTCTGGACCTCAAATCAGAAAACTCAAAACTAGAGAAAGGTAGATAAAACCCTGATTCTTGGTGTCAACAATTTGCAGCCACAGATGACGTTCTGTGATTTTATGGATTTTCGAAGAGTGAAGAACATAAATCTGTTTCTGGATAGCAAACTCACCAATTAGTCTTCCTCTCTTTAGAGGCCATTCTTGGCACCAAAAACCAAAACAAAAAGATACAAGGGACTTTTTACAGAGGTAACATCACCCAAACTCAAATAAAACAAAAAGAAATAGAAGGTAAAAATGGGTTGCCTCCCATAAGCGCTTTTTTTAACGCCTTTTAGCTAGGCAAAGGGCAAATTCAAGCTTTATCATTATCAAAACCATCGTCATCTTTGCAAACCACATTACCCTTTTTACTTCCTTCAATAGACCTCTCACATAAACAATCAACCTCAGTTATATGTAGGGTTGGGATTCATCCTTGTTGTCCTTTGTGGGCCTGCTCTCTTCATCAAAAAGATTTTCAGGTGAGATCCAAGCAAAATTATCTATTAGAGCATCAGCTATCCCTAAAAGTTTGAAAGGAATAGAAACATTGAAACCTTCTTTCTTTTCAGTAGTAGAAGTGTATTTTCTCAAGTTTGCATCCCTAACATCTAAGGAATAAGGAACATTGGGATAGGCTCCAAGACAACCATAACGAACAAATATTTTATGAGCTTCTGCAACAATATCATCAAATTCATGGAGAAGAATATCTAGCACATAATCTTTTTCTTCCCCTTTCTCCATGCTATCAAGTTTAAGAACATTTGCTGCAATATTGGGTTAATATTAACAAACCTATGCTCAAGTCGATTCACCAAACAAGAGATAGCAGCATCATAATTATGGGTGAGCACAACTATAGATCTTTTCTCATGAGCAAAAAGCTTGCTAGAAAAGTGAGGAACTCTTCAATAATATCTCTACCAATAATGTCCCCACTTCCAACCTTAATCTCTATCATACCAAACTCCAGAGGAAACATAGCTATTAAGCAAAACAAAAAGAGACTACTTGCTGGAATTTTTATTTTTTTTTGTGTTTTTCAGTTTTAAAGCAAACGGAAGGCAAAACAAGACTAACAAAAAGTAAACTAAGCAAGACAATAACAAAGTAAAGTGAAAGGATGTGTGAAACTCCCCTAGCTGAAGCTTCCAAGTCCCCGGCAACGGCGCCAGAAAAAGAGTAGCGTGTTGACGGAGGACTTGGTCGTTGCCTTCTTCAAATTCCCGGCAATGGCGCCAGAAAAAGAGCTTGATGACGTGGATCACACGTTCGCTGGAAAACCCCAAGAGTAAGGTATGATGCAGCAAAGCAGCAGTTTCCCTTGATTACAAAACCAAGGTTGTCGAACCAGTAGGACTTGGAGAAGGCTTAGCAAGATGTCAACGGCGCCGTTAGCGATAATTGACGTGGACCTGCACACAATCACAGACAAACTACTTTGCCCCAATGAAATAGAGAGGTTGTCAATCTCTGTGGCTTGCTGAACACAAAGAATTAAATGTGCAAGTGTAAAATATGGTGAGAACAAAATATGACCAGCGAGCAAATGAGTACGGAAAGCTATTAAAACGGATGTAAACGGTGTAGCAAAATAGGACCGGGGTCCACTAGTGGTGTCTCTCCAAAAGATACACATGATGGGTAAACAAATTACAACATGGAAATTGACAGAATTGTGGGCGCATAACAATGCTATCATAAAACAATATAGTTCACCATTTCATCTAATATGGGCATTACGTCAAAATACACAGACCGTTATCCAACTGCGTCTATGACTAATAATCCATCTCAGGATCGCTATCCAGCATGTCACCCAGAAGTATTAAGTTGCAAGTAACAGATCATTGCAATAAGCAAATTTTATAATGTAAGCAATGTAAATAACACAAGGAAATAAGACCGATGTTTTCTCCCTAGTGCCAACAGCACAACTTTAGTCTTGATCGTTTTTGTCAACCCGATCTCAGACAAAAAGAGGCATGAACCCACTATCTAGCATAAATGCCCTCTCTGAAGACACTAACAATTATTTGGCCAAAGCATCCACTAGCATCGGAGAGCATGCAAGATCATAGATAGAACATAACACATAGATGAACAAGAGTAATGATTTCTACAATTCATCGGATCCATGCAAACACATCATGTAGTAGTTACAGATAATATAATCTTGATCATGATAGGCAGCTCACAAGATCTAAGCAATGGAGTACAAGGAGAAGAAACAACCATCTAGCTACTGCCATGGACCCGTAGTCCCGTGGTGGACAACTCACGCATCACTCCGGAGGCAGGCATGGTGGTGTAGATGAAGGGGTTCGGTAGCAAAAAACAATTTTTTCTATCTAACGCAACTCCAAAACTAGCCAGGATCTATCTATTAGTAATGCGGTAACAGGACGATTAATTCTGGCGACATACCTCTTGTAGACCGAAGGCGTTTAACGCTCCAAGAGGAACGTGGACGATGTAGTTGAACTGAAGCCGACCTCAAGGTCGTGACAATCCCGGCGCGATGACTAGTGCCGCAATTGCACCTCCGAGTACTCACACACGTACGGTGTATGACGACGACTCCCGGTCCCTCCGAACCCACCGAGGTTGCGGAAGTAGATCTTCTGGCGGAATTCCGGCAGCACGATGGCGTGCTGCGGGGAAGATTTACCTCTCGTGTGCGGCCCTTACTTGGGGGCATGGGGTACGAGAGAGGTGGAGAGGTGGCGAAAGGTGTCGTGGGATTTATTGGATTTTCTCCAATTTTTGGCTTAATTAAAATCCCCACGTGGCACTTCTATATATAGGTGGAAGGGGGCTCCCCTCCTTGTTAGCTCCCCCATGTGGAACTACACAAAGGGGAGAGATGGAGGTGCGGCCTGCATTGGCTTGGCCGGCCACCATATGGCCGAATTGGCCATGGGCCAAGGGGCCCACTCGCCCCTTCTTGCCTCCTTTAGGTGGTCGGCCCCCTAATGGGCTCCTTCCTTCCGGAAGTGGCCCATTTAGGTGGGCTGCCCCTAAAATTCGAATTTAAACATTTTTAATTAATAAATAACTTTATTAAATCAATAAATAAATAATTCTTCAATTAATATATTTTTTGTTATTTAATTTATTTATTATAATGTATAAATATTTAATTCTCCAATTAATTATTTATACATTATTGAATTTATTTCCACCAATATATGAATATATAATTCTCCAATTAATATTCACATAATATATAAACTCCCGTGACTCCGAAACTCCTTTCGGGTCACTCCGATACTCCTTCGGATTTCATTGGAACTCTTCCGGTTCTCTCCTTTCCTATCTTTGGTAATTCCAATACTACCAGTACGATCTCCTAGCGTCGTCAAACCCTTAAGTGTGTTACCCTACGGTTCGGGAACACTCCAGACATGATCGAGACTCCTCTCTGATAAATGATCATCAGCGGGACTGGGATGCCCATAATGACCCATGTGCATTCCACGAAATAACTTTGTCACTGAACCATAAACATAGAGTCTCATTCCCTTTGCTATCGCGATACTGACTTGCCCGAGATCTGATCATCCAGCATCTCCATGCTTAGTTCTATCTCTTTACCGGTCAAGTCTCATTCAACTCATTTTCGTGATCTTTCATCCCCATGACCTAGTCATATGTTGCGCAGCTTATTTTGATGAAGACTCACCGAGTGGGCCCAGAGTATATCTCCGTCACGCGGAGGTGCAAATCCCGCTTCTTTATTATGATCACCCTGTTACGGTGTGACGGTTGATTTAGTCAAGGCATCCTCCGGTGATAGTGATAGGATTATTATCTCACGGTCTAAGGAATAAGTACCACGTTTCCTCATTATCACAACGGTGAACTTCGTGACTTGATCGCGTTGTAATAATCGCTATTGGGTAACGTCCATTAGTTTCATTCACCCAATGAAATGACTCCATTGTCAATTGGCATAAATGCCCATGATTGGGAAACCTCAATCATCGGTTGACCAATGAACTACCGTATCCTTATACATGCCAGGGACCTGGTTGTTTACATACCACACATGTATTAATGTTTCTTCTTCATACAGTTCTAGCATGGTATAAAACTAATTATAAACTTTAATGAGATATTACAATAAACTCCTTTATTTATTTACCTCTAGGTCATATCTCCAACAGTCTCCCACTTGCACTAGAGTAAAAATAAACTAGTTGTATTTGCTACTAATTTCTGTACCACACTTGACTTGTGCTTCCAGATCATGCTTGCTAGTGGAAGAGGTTGATCGTTAATGGTCTGTACTACTCAAATCGATTTATTCTTTGCAAAACTTTAATGTCACCTAAATTGACATTACCTCATCATCTCCATGATGAGCCTAAAATATGTTCGGTTGTAGAGTGAGACCTATTTGTTTCCTCTATGCTCACATGATCCTTGATCATTTAGACGGAATTTCTCAACGTCATATGCACCAGAAACACACTCAATCAGGAAACAAAATTTCCTCAACTTTAAACAACATATTTTGGCTAATCCTCAAAGTAATCATATACTTCTATATAGACTTCAAATCGACAGTGCAGTTCACATCACTTCGATGAAATAGCCACGCTTTCGTTGCGCTTCTGATTTTACGAGATTTTCTATTCTAGTTTGGTGTCAGGACTTTATAACAATTACATCTAAGTCCACCAATCTCTAGAATTATTTTTCATTGCTCTACCTCTTAGAAGCTAGAGAAAACACTCAACTCCTGTTCAGTGAATTACTCCTAATCACTTCGGAACATGTTCTTTTAACAAAGAACTCGGGTCATATTTCTTCAAGCACATAAAATGGTTTTATATGTTGGCATCTATGACTCAGGCATAGTTCCTACAACATATCTTCCAATATAATTTTCCATTGAGTTCCAACTCAATATTTTGCCAAATTTTACAAGTAAGAACCTCCGTCATTTACTTGTACACGTAAGAACCTCCGTCATTTACTTGCTTGATGTCTACTACACACTTCTATTCTTGTAAACTTGTTGGGCCTCCAAGCGCAGAGGTTTGTAGGACAGCAGCAAATTTCCCTTAAGTGAGTAATCCAAGGTTTATCGAATCCACGGGAGGTAGAGGTCAAAGATATCCCTCTCGAGCAACCCTGCAATTAAGATACAAGAAGTCTCTTGTGTCCCCAACATACCTAATACAATTGTCAGTTGTATAGGTGCACTAGTTCGGCGAAGCGATGGTAAAATGCAAGTAATATGGATGGTAAAAGGTGATTTTGTAATTCTGTAATTTCTTTTTCTTTTTAGAGAAGGGTGGGTAAAAATCTCAGGTTCTTTTCTTTACAGTATGAGTACTGCGCCGAACATAAAGCTTGCTTTTTGAAAAAAAATAAGTTTCTTCGCTTGAATTTTTGAACTTCAATTTATTTATTATCCTATAAAAAAAGAAAAACCTAATCCTTTGAATCTGTGGTATCCTTCAAATCTTCGCTATCCTTCTCTTCCTTATTCCATTTAACTGAGCTAAGCAACACTTTTTCACGTATTCACCCGAAAATGGCAGCAAGCAAACAAGTGACAAAAGTGACTAAAAACGGTGTATCAATGCTTGGAAACAAGGCCTAGGCTTCATACTTTCACTAGTGACTACTCTCAACATCATTAGAAGTATTAAACACATGATAGTTCCCACAAAAATACATGTGTGGTAGACGTTACTCGGAGATCATTCTTTTGTGGATCAAATAGGATGAGAATTGCATTGGGCTAGGAAAAGAACACCTTAAAGTTCGTATTCCACATCTATGGACACTTCATGCTGTCACTATCCACATCCAAAGATAGTACTAACAAACACCACAACATATTTCTTGAATAGTCTCTTTCTTCAATAACTCAAGCATCAAGAAACCTCATGATCTATTCAATCCGACAAATAAAGAACAAACTCATGATGAAGATCCTTCCAATCTATTATCCATAGAGTCACACACGGCACCCATCCTGTCACCGAGGTACCATGATCACAACGGTGGCTCCGGAAATTGTACTAAATAACACCACTTGAGCAACATCATATCCATTACACATAGGGAAACATCATGTATTCAACTACACTAACAAAGCTCATGATCACAACGAAGATCACATCATGGGAGAGAGAGCTAACCACATAGCTACTTGTATAAGCCTCAGCCCCGGTGAGGGACTACTCCCTCCTCATCGCGGGAAGCAGTGGTGTTGATGGAGATGTCCCCGGCGGTCGATCCCCGTCCCGGCAGGGTGCCGGAAGAGGACCTTCTGAACCCCCGAAACTTGTCGGCGATGGCGGCGGAGCTCTGTTGCGCATTTCGGAAAATCCTTCGGGGCTTAGGGTTTTTGCGTCGGATGTGATTTTATAGGCGTCGGAGGCGGCCGAGGGGTGCCCCACAGGCAGGGGCGGGCCCCACCCACGGGTGGGCCCTAGGCCGCGGCAGGGGGCCGCCCCTGGCCTGTGTGGGTCCCCTGGAGTCGCCCTTCTGGCTCCCTTCCTCATTTCTTCAATAAAAAATCTCCGTAAATTTTCATCCAATTCCGAGAATATTTCCAGAAGTAACTTTCTGCAACAAAAACAGCACAAAAACAGGGAACTGGCACTGGGCATCTTGTCAATAGGTTAGTCTGACAAAATGCATAAAAATGATGTAATATGATATTAAAAACATGTGACAACATCACAAAACTAGCATGGATCACTCAAAAACTATAGATATGTTTGAGACGGAAGGAAGTCCCGTAATTGACACTGTATGAGGAGTAGTGATTGCCATGCAACGGATGCACATAGAGCTATAAGTGTATGAAATCTCTCCAATGGAACTAGTGGGGGTGCATCCAACTTGCTTGCTCATGAAGACCTAGAGCTCAATATGCTCATAGGTAGGGGCAACACTCTATTTTTTACAAGATGATCATCACACTTTTGGTACTCATAACTCATAAGACTAATACATGATGTATAAAAGAACATATGCATGATCGAGCGTAGTGTGGAAAAATAAAAAATGTAGAACATGTGGCAAGCCACGCTGCACACTAACTCAAATGATCAACCAAACTATATGATAATGAAGAACGACATCAAGTCATGTAATGTAATGATGGATGTTGCATGACAATGTATCTCGGAACGGCTATGGAAATGCCGTGGTAGGTAGGTATGGTGGCTGTTTTGAGGAAGATAGTTGGCTTATGTGTAGGAGAACAGGATGAAGTTCTCCCACGGAGTTGGATGTACTCACGAAGTATGCACCAATCTCAATGTGAGAGAGGGCATTGCGCAGCACCGAAGAGGCTAGCAAAATATGGAAGTGGAAGTGCCAAAAACCAAAACTCACAATGCATTTCGTATATTGCAAACAACTAGCAGTTTCAATGTTCCACAAATGGTTAGAGACACCCCGAGAGGGATCGTGGCGGCGACACAAGTGCCCCGTTGGCTTCCCCGACGGTTGCAGTAACTACCCACTAGGGACTTATTTTCAACTTAGTAGAATTCATGACACATTAGCATTGTTGACTTAGGTTGTTTAGTTCAGAAAAGTACAGCTCCATGCTTTAATAACACCTCTCCACTAATCAGCTCTAACACCATTAACCAACACATTTTAACCATTAGTTATTTTAGTGCCTCAAAACAATTGAAGAGTATCAAATTATCCACATCGTGATCTACAAGACTATGCAGGTTTTTCTATTTCATACTACTGCCACATGCATAGCATTTTTCCGATCTAACACATTAACCAAGCAACCAAAACAACTCTCCAACAAATATAAGTGAAGAACAAGAGAGTTTAACTTAACAACTAGCAGCTCTAAATAAGATAAAAGCTAAAAGCGAGAGCTTACTAGAAAACAGACAGTAGCTAAGAATAATCAAAAATATATAAGCGAAGCAAAGGAGTATTCAAACGAAAAAGCGGAGCATGTCTCTCTCCCACACAAATAAAGCTAGGATCCAACAAAGATATGACCAGCAAACAAACAAATAAAACTGAAAGTAAAATGACGCTCCAAGCATATCACATAATATGTAAAGTGATAAAAACGAAGTTCAACGAAGACGACCTTATGATAGTCGATGAAGATGAGGGGATGTCTTGGGCATCCCCAAGCTTTGACTCTTGATAGTTCTTGATATTCAGAGGGGGTGCCATGGGGGAATCCCCAAGCTTGAGCTTTGATCCATCCTCGATTTCTTCATATTCCTCTCCTTTGGAACTTAAAAACTCACTTCACACAAAAATTCTCATAATTTGATTATAGGGTTAGTGCTCATAAATTAAAACGCACATGTGTTCAACTCATGAAAAATTGAAAACCAACTTTATTAAACATTAGCTACAGTTTACTAAGCCTCAATGTGGCACTCCACCCCTAGAGTATCACATATGACGATGGTAAAGAGACAAATGCAAAATAAAAGCAAAATCTGTCAAAATCTGAACAGTCTGTAACGATCGAATTTGTCGAGGCACTTCTGCAGCTCAAATCAAAAAACTTAAAACTAAAGAAAGATAGATAAAATCATCAGTCTTGCTTTCAAAACTTATCAGAAAAAGATAAAATTCTGGCGATTTTAGGATTTTCGTGCAACAGGCGCACAGAATCTGTTTTTGGACAGCAACACAATACCTCGCACTTTCAATGCATTAGAGGCTAAACTTGGCACAAAAAACTAAAAGAAAAAGATACAATGAAGTTGCTACAGAGGTAATAACTTCATGACTCAAGAAAAACAAAAAGCAAACTGAAAGTAAAAGATGGGTTGCCTCCCAACAGGCGCTTTTCTTTAACGCATTTTAGCTAGGCGCAATAATTTCAATGATGCTCACATAAGAATAAGAGTTGAAACGCACAAGAGAGCATCATGAAGCAAATATCAAATACATTTAAGTCTAACCCTCATCCTATGCATAGGCATCTTGTAAGAAAATAAATCAATGAAGCATAAAGCATAAAGCATAGGAAGGTAAAGCAAGTGCAACTTCAAAACTTTTAGCATAAAGAGAGCTGTTTTAGTAACATGAGAACGCCGACAACCATATTTTCCTCTCTCATAATAATTTTCAGTAGCTTCATGAACAAACTCAACAATATAATTATCAGTTAAAACATGCTTTTCATGATCTACAAGCACATAATTTCGGTCCATCTCAAAAATATTGGGATCAAACCCACTTTCAATAGCTTTATAATTTTTATTATCAAGTAACATAGGACCATCGTCACGAGCTTTATCATATAGACTTTCTAAGCACAACTCTTCATTATCATGCATCAATAGTTGGAGTTAATAAAGGATTATCATAAGATTTATCAATATAGCACAGATTATCATATATAGCAAGATCATTTTTATCAAAAAGGGATGTTTCAAACGAATCAATAGGATCATAACATTCAATCTCCCTTGGTGAGCAAGGAGGACAATCAAATAATGTATGAGTTAGAGAGTTACTCTCATTAGAACGTGGGCATGGGTAGATCCATTCTTCCTCCTTTTGTTCGTCACTCTCCTCCTCTTCTTCATCCAATGGGCTTACAATTTCAGACATTTCTTCTTCCATAGGCTCCTGGATGGCATTAGTCTCTTCTTCTGGGGGAGATAAACCCTTAAGATATTCAGTAATATAAGCATTATCATCTCTGTAATTATCCATGCAATAGCTAAATATAGCAAAGCTTTCAGTTTTATAAGGACAATCATCAACATTTTCAAGCAAAGAAACAATTTCATAAGCACCCTTCCAAGCAACGAATTCTTCAATTTGTTCCACATCATAAAAATCATAGTTTCCCTTAGCATAAGATGATAAGGTTTGATTAGCATTGCAAGCACATTGGAAAGGAAGGTGTTCAAAATTCAAGCAGCATGAAGATTCATCACAACAATAAGATATGTCATATTTAAAGCACAAGTCTCTAGCATAATTGTTCAGTTGATTTATTATTTTCCATAAGTGTATCCCTTTTTGAGACAAGCGGTATTCCTTATAATATTCTTTTTGTTCCTCTGTGAACCCGCCTTGCCAATAAGATCTAGTTTCAAAGAAGTTAACCATTGAGAACAAGTAAATAACTAAGCATACTAACAAAACGAAAATAAAGACTACACTAATTTTTTTGGGTTTCAAAATTTTGAGACAGGAAAATAAACTAAACGAGATATAAAGCAAGCAAGACAAAAACAAAGTAAAGAGATTGAGAGTATGAGACTTCCCTTGCTGTAGCTCCAAAGTCCCCGGCAACGGCGCCAGAAAACTGCTTGATGGTGGATATTAATAAGTTGGGTGGTGCCCCAAGCGAAGGCGGAATTGTAGCTAGTAGCAGTTTTCCCTCAATTAAAGAACCAAGGTTTATCGAACCAGTAGGACTTTGAAATCAACAACAAGGTGAATGTTGAAGATTTCTGGCGCTTAACCTTCAACAGACGTGGGCCTACACACACTCAACCAAAATACTTTGCCCCCAACGGCGGAGAGGTTGTCAATCTCTCCGGTGTCGCAGAACACAAAGCAGTTAATTGTATGATGAAACAGATAAAATATGAAAATTGACCAGAGGAGTAATGATAATTAAAAGCAAGTAAATAAGGTTGAAAACAATGTAAAAAGATGGACCGGGGGCCATGGGTTCACTAGTGGAGTCTCTCAAGTAGATAAAATATGCATGTGATGGGTGAACGAATTACAGCTAGGCAATTGACAAGATCATGACACAAACCCAATTTAGCCATGACAAAAAGGACATGATAATATTTATGGAGGCATCACGACAAGGAACAAAGACCGTTGAGTCCAACTACGTCTTTGTCTAAATAGTCCACCGTGGGATCGCTATCCAGCCTGTCACCCAACGGTATTAAGTTGCAAGCAACAGACAATTGCATTAAATAAAGTGCATGATGTAAGCAATACTTAATATCAAAATAGACATTAACACCGCTGTTTTACCCTTAGTAGCAACAGCACACCCTTGCCCTTAGACGTTTCTGTCACTCGTGCCCAGGAACAAAAGGGGGCATGAACCCACTATCTAGCATAAATACCCTCTCTTGGAGATACACACAATCACTTGGCCAAAGTAACTACGCACATCGGAGAGCATGCAAGAACATAAATTACTCATATAAGAATCATGCACAATCTAAACATAACTTCATAATCCATCGGATCCCAGCAAACACATCACATAGCATTACAATAGTCGATCTTGATCATGTTAGGCAGCTCACAAGATCATAAGACATGAAGCACAAGAGAGAGAGACTACCATCTAGCTACTGCCATGGACCCGTAGTCCAAGGTGAGACTACTCACAAATCATCCCGGAGGAAGGCATGTCGATGAAGAGCCCTCCGGGATCGATCTCCCCTCCGGCAGAGTGCCAGGATCACCTTCAGATTGGACCCCGAACTAGGGTTTTCGGTGACGGCGCGTCGGGGTCGAGTTTCTGGAAAATAATCGCCGCCCCGACGTTTTTAGGTTAATTGTGATTTTATAGGAGTCGGAGGGGGCCGAGGAGGTGCCCACAGGGTAGGGGCGGGCCCCACCCACGGGTCCCCCCAGGCCGCGGCTAGCACCCGCGTGTGCCCTGTGGGTCGCCTCCCAGGCACCGAAAAAATAGCACGATATTATCCCGCTAATAGCACGATATAGCTTATTTGGAGAGGCTACGCTATATTTAGCCTAAAGTTGACGCTACGGCGCTATTTGCGTTTTATACGCGCCAAACCACACTAAATGTGGTAATGTTATAGCTATACTAACAAAAAGCCTAGAAATAACGTTAGATAATGATGATGGCGGGCAATCTATTGGTTCTTCTAGTTATTCTGAAGACGATGTTAATGATTCTGATTAAAGTTTAAAATTGTTTATCTTTTAGTTGAGTAATTTTCATGGTTTAAGCCTTATATTTGTATTTGTGCCATTGATTTGGCCTTGGCATTTGAATATGGTTACCTGGTTATGCATGTATTGCTTCTGGACAAATTTTTAGTGCCGAAATCTTTAATATTTGGGCTATTTCTTGCATTTTTTTCATCACGCTATTTTATATGTAACTTCGCTATATCACGCTATATCTTGTATAGCTTCTGGAGGAGGGCCACGCTATTTTTGATAGCACGCTATTTTTTTCCTTGCTCCCAGGCTGCCCTTCGGACTCCGTCTTCGTCTTGGCGTAAAAATAATCCCCGTAAATTTTCGTCCAATTCCGAGAATATTTCCAGAAGTAAATTTCTGAAACAAAAAGACAGCAAAAACAGGGAACTGGCACTGGGCATCTTGTCAATAGGTTAGTCCGACAAAATGCATAAAAATGATATAAATAACAGTAAAAACATGTGACAATATCACAAAACTAGCATCGATCACTCAAAAATTATAGATACGTTTGAGACGTATCAGGTGCATGCATGTTCGCATCAAGGTCTCAACGCAGCAGTAGACATCACGTCGGTCACGCCACTGCTCGTCATCCTCCTCACTTGCAGAATCATCCGGTGGATGTCCTAATGGTTCTTCTATCACGTAGAGCAAGTTGTTGGACTTCAGAGTGTCCATCAGGTGGTAGTACCAGCCGGCTAGGTTGGACCCATCGAGGTGGAGATCCTTAGAACGGAAAAACACGTGAAACTCGAAATCCATTGTCCACAAGGATTTTTGCAAAGACGATTTTAAAATAATGTTTATAATATGAGTTCAATTATAATCGCATTATAAAATAACTTCACTAAGACAATCATCTCTCAAAACGGTCTTAATGATTACACGATCTTTATTCACCATACAACCCCCGATCGTCACGGCCGGCTGCATGACTGCAAAGGTGGACATTACAATGTCGATCGCAACATTCATGTGACTCATGCTTGATATTTCGATCCCTTGTGCTCCGAGGCCATGTCTGTACATGCTAGGCTCGCCAATTTAACCTTAGTATATTGCAGTGCATACATGGCTTACATCCACCGTATGTGAATGCAGATGTGTTTGCACCCGATCGTCACGGCCTGCCTCCACAACGGCGAACTTTCTTGGTGGTGCATACTAAGGGAGAACACTTTTAATTGGTATTAAAATGAGACATTTAACTTATATTACTACCGTCGTATATCTAATACAAACAATATAAGCACACAATTTAACATCAAATGCAATGCGATATGTTATGGTGTCGCGCCTTGATCTCCATCGGGGTGCGCCAGCATGATCCAAATCTTGCTCCGGCGCCGGGTCTACGGGGCCTCCACCATAACGGCTAAATATTTCGCATAATACTTACCGTACCAAATCATATCACTCGCCCCCTGCAAAATAAAGTTAGACGCCTCTACTTTATCTATTTAACAAAGCTCATGATCACAACGAAGATCACATCATGGGAGAGAGAGATAACCACATAGATACTTGTATAAGCCTCAGCCCCGGTGAGGGACTACTCCCTCCTCATCGCGGGAAGCAGTGGTGTTGATGGAGATGGCCCCGGCGGTCGATCCCCGTCCCGGCAGGGTGCCGGAACAGGACCTTCTGAACCCCCGAAACTTGTCGGTGATGGCGGCGGAGCTCTGTTGCGTATTTGGGAAAATCCTTTGGGGGTTAGGGTTTTTGCGTCGGATGTGATTTTATAGGCGTCGGAGGCGGCCGAGGGGTGCCCCACAGGGCAGGGGCGGGTCCCACCCGCGGGTGGGCCCTAGGCCGCGGCAGGGGGCCGCCCCTGGCCTGTGTGGGTCCCCTGGAGTCGCCCTTCTGGCTCCCTTCCTAATTTCTTCAATAAAAAATCTCCGTAAATTTTCGTCCAATTCCGAGAATATTTCCAGAAGTAACTTTCTGCAACAAAATCAGCACAAAAACAGGGAACTGGTACTGGGCATCTTGTCAATAGGTTAGTCCAATAAAATGCCTTAAAATGATATAACAAGATGGAAAAAAAACATGTGACAATGACATAAAACAAGCATGGATCACTCAAAAATTATAGATACGTTTGAGACGTATCAACCCTCCGTTAAAAATGCCATACCGCCATTGCTAGAGAGACAGACACCCGCCAACCGCATATATGGTACAAGCCATATGTCAATTGCGAAACTAGTCTCGCGTTTGAGTACGCGTAAGGTCGGTCCGGGCCGCTTCATCAAGCAATCCAACAGTATGAGCAAGTGCACGTGAGAGGGTAACAAATATAGTATCGATGCCCACATTCAACATGTGTTCTAACCATACCAGCAATACTACGCATAGATCGGCTCTGATACCACTGACGGGGTTCAGTGGCAGAAAACAAAAAAATTCTATCTACCACAACTCCAAAACCAGCCAGGATCTATCTATTAGTAATGCGGTAACGGAACGGTTCCGGTGACATACCTCTTGTAGACCGAAAGCGTTTAACATTCCGAGAGGAACGTGGACGATGTAGTCGAACTGAAGCCAACCTCAAGGTTGTGACAATCCCGGCGCGACGACTGGTGCCGCAATGGCACCTCCGAGTACTCACACACGTAGGGTGTATGATGATGACTCCCAGTCCCTCCGATCCCACCGATGTTGCGAAAGTAAATCTTCTGGCGGAATTCCGGCAGCACGACGGCGTGCTGCGGGGAAGATTTCCCTCTCGTGCACAGCCCTTACTTGGGGCCACGGGGTACGAGAGAGGTGGAGAGGTGGGGAAAGGTGTCATGGGATTTATTGGATTTCTCCAATTTTTGGCTTAATTAAAATCCCCACGTGGCACTTGTATATATAGGTGGAAGGGGGCTCCCCTCCTTGTTATCTCCCCCATGTGGGACTAAACAAAGGGGAGAGAGGGGGTGCGGCCAGCCTTGGCTTGGCCGGCCACCAAGGGGCCCACTCGCCCCTCCTTGCCTCCTTTAGGTGGCCGGCCCCCTAATGGGCTCCTTCCTTCCGGAAGTGGCCCATTTTGGTGGGCTGCCCCTAAAATTCGAATTAAAACATTTATAATTAATAAATAACTTTATTAAATCAATAAATAAATATATAATTCTCCAATTAATATTTTTTGTTATTTAATTTATTTATTATAATACATAAATATTTAATTATCCAATTAATTATTTATACATTATCAAATTTATTTCCACCAATATATGAATATATAATTCTCCAATTAATATTCACATAATATATAAATTCCCGTGACTCCGAAACTCCTTTCGGATCACTCCGATACTCCTTCGGATTTCATTGGAACTCTTCCGGTTCTCTCCTTTCCTATCTTCAGTAATTCCAATACTAACAGAAAGATCTCCTAGCATCGTCAAACCCTTAAGTGTGTTACCCTACAGTTCGGGAACACTCCAGACATGATCAAGACTCCTCTCCGATCAATGATCATCAGCGGGACTGGGATGCCCATAATGACCCCTGTGCATTCCACGAAATAATTTTGTCATTGAACCATATACATAGAGTCTCATTCCCTTTGCTATCGCGATACTGACTTGCCCGAGATCTAATCATCCAGCATCTCCATGCTTAGTTCTATCTCGTTACCGGTCAAGTCTCATTCAACTCGTTTCCGTGATCTTTCATCCCCATGACCTAGTCATATGCTACGCAACTTATTTGGATGAAGACTCACCGAGTGGGCCCAGAGTATCTGTCCGTCACGCGGAGGTGCAAATGCTTCTTGATACATACTTTTCAACATATCACCTTTGCATACCTGAGCTGCACCTTTATGATCACCCTATTATGGTGTGACGGTTGATATAGTCAAGGCATCCTCCGGTGATAGTGATAGGATTATCATCTCACGGTCTAAGGAATAAGTACCACGTTTCCTCATTATCACAACGGTGAACTTCGTGACATGATCGCGTTGTAATAATCGTTATTGGGTAACGTCCATCACTTTCATTCACTCAGTGAAATGACTCCATTGTCAATTGGCATAAATGCCCATGATTGGGAAACCTCAATCATCGGTTGACCAATGAACTAGCGTATCCTTATACATGCCAGGGACCTGGTTGTTTACATACCACACCTGTATTAATGTTTCCTCTTAGTACAGTTCTAGCATGGTATAAAACTAATTATAAATTTTCATGAGATATTACAAGAAACTCCTTTTTTATTTGCCTCTAGGACATATCTCCAATAGTAGATGCCTCCGGTAATGATCTCCCCCTCCGGCAGGGTGCCGGGAAGAGCTTCAGAACCCTCCCGATCTAGGGTTGGCGACGGCGGCGGCCTCGGGTGTTTTCTAGGAATTATGATCGGGTATCGAGGGTTTCCGCGTCGAAGACAATTTATAGGCGAAAGGGCGACTCGAGGAGGTGACGGAGTCGCCCAGGTGGCACCCACGCGCGGCCAAGGGCTGGGCCATGCCTGGGTGGTGTCTGGGGGCTGTGGGGCCTCCCTGCAGCTCCCCTCCTGGCTCTATCTTTGTTCCTTCGTGAAAATAATTCACATAAATTTTCAGATGATTTCGAGAAACTTCCCCGAACAACTTTTCTGAAACAAAAAGACAGCAGAAAACAGGAACTGGCACTGGGAATCTTGTTAGTAGGTTAGTTCCATAAATCATGCCAAAATGATATAAAAATATTATAAAAACATATGGCACTGATATATAATCAAGCATGGAACGTCAAAACTTATAGATACGTCTGGGACGTATCAATCATCCTCTTAGATTACATGATGCATAGAGGCGTTTTGTATAATCTATTCCGTGCATGTTGAGACTTTAAGTGACATATGAGTTGTAAGATAATACTCTGAACTTTTGCAATAAAATGAGGTAGTGTGCATCGTTTCAATACATATGTGAATCAAAGTTAACATTCATACATTGTCAGGTAGTATTTACTCCCCCCCCCGTTTCTTGATGTGGGGTGTATGGTTTTATGTACGGAAATTAAAGCACGTTCGTGGAGGGAAAATTACATCAGTTTTGGATGGAATTACCTTTGGCTAATTGACGTGGGAAAAGAGGAGTTTGCATGAGACAAGGGAATGTAATTAAAACTGTAAAAAAAATCCACGTGAGTGGTTGAATGCAATACGCCATATATTCTGGATTTGTTCCTTAAAACCAAATAAACCTTATATCTAGTAACGGAGGGAGTATTAGTTTTCTCATATCAAGTAAACTTATGAAATTGAGTCTGACAGGTGTCAAGCTATCTGGCTATAAGTTGTGTGTACCGCTTCGTCTCTTGTAGGAGAGGAGAGGCGATTGGATCTGAAGTCCCATCTCCCGTCGGCGCCGCCGCAGGTCTACCCCGCCCCTTTGGGCTTCGGGCCGTGGAGCCGTGGTGGATCTCGGTCCTCTCGTCGACGTGAGGGCTCCGTTTTTCTGATTTTAGTGTCCAGGTTTGTTGGGACGCCGCTCTGTTGGTGGCGGCAGTGCCTTTTACAATAATTTCTTCCCGGCTTCAGCCCCATCTCGGCGGCGATGTCGAGAAGCTCGTGGGAGTGGTGTGGTTCTCGAGGACATCTTCTAGCGGTGGCGGTATCCGGATCGTCATGGAGCTTCATCGGCGGTTCATCCTTCTTCTTCGGCTCTGGGACGGATGTGGTCTTCTTGACCCGTTCGACGACTTCCCTTCCGCAACCAACAACGTCAGGCCGGCTCTGGGAGGAGCGGCAGCGATGGCGTGCCGTCAACACGGTCTGGAGGTTGAAGAAGAAGGACATATCAAGGATCTCATTTTAATTTTTGTTTTTGTTGAGATGTTTTGTACTATTCGGTGTTTCTTTTAATGGCAGGTCCTATTCGCAAAACAAAATATGAAATTTGTTATATTTTCTCCCATAACAAACACCTTTACGTACTTCAGTCTACTACTAGTTTAATTTTATGCAATTAATTATTCCGAAATATAAAATAATTTTATCCTTGTTATCAAGTTATCGTTATAACTGACAACTATTTCCGTATTGTTGAGAAAATCAAGGTGGCTTTTTTAGACTTTCCAGGTTGGTTGCTAGACGGAGTAGACACTTACCTACCTTCCCCATGATAGGTATTAAAACTCTAAGTCATCTTTGTGGGAAAAAGTGCTCCCAACAATAAGCTCTTTACCAAATTTGTAATTGCATCTATCAGCTACTCGCAGGATGCATAGTGTCTAGATTTACCGATGAAATTCTGGTATGAGCGTTTGTCGTATTTATCAACTATAATATTTATGTGTATGAATAAATCATTACTTGTATCTATGCATTAGGTTTTGTTAACTATAATTTTTAATTGATGCTTTTTAAAATATGAAAATACAAAAAAAATCTTTATCAAATTGTTCATCAAGTTCTCAAATACAATCATTGTACTTGACAATAACTTTGGTATTGTTATGGATACTAAGATACTTATAATTTTATTTACAGGTTCTCGATGGAATGGAGATTCACTATCTTCCCTTTGTGTCCGAGAATACCTTGAGTCACCACTCAAAGGGAAAATTTGTTGCATACTGCATCACTCTACGTATAGACTCCCAATTAACATCACAACCTGTCATCGATCCAGAATCCACCACCAGCTAATCATGTATCTTGGGGATCGACGCCAAAGCAAGGGTTGCGCCGCCGCACGCCATGATGGAACTTGGGGCATTGCTCCGTGTGAGCTTGCCAGTCGGCAAAAATTCGGGGATCAGATTGGTGTGGATGCCGGATTCAATTTCATGCGGTCTAGCGGCGGGCGCTGGCTAGAGTTATATGCGGCACAACGAGCTTGTGGCCATAGAAGGATATGCGTTCTGTGGAAATGTCCGACCTGCCAAAAGTTTTATGGTTACAAACCCTGAAAGTTATTGGCAGTTTTTTCGCCGCGGGGGGGGGGGGGGGGGGGGGGGGGGGGGGGGTACATTATCGGCTAGAGTTGTTCTAAGAGCAACTCCAACAGACGCTGGAAACGGGCCGCGCGCTAAAAAAAACCCGTTTACAGCGCCAAGTCCCGCGCGGCGAGCTCCAGCAGGCGCGCGATCCTCCCGCGCGCATGCGCCTCCTCATTGCGGAGCGCGACGAGCGTGCGCTGGAGGAGTGGAAACACCGCTTCCCCCAGGACGTCGAGGCGCAGGCGCGGCACGACGCCGAGCGCGCGGCGACCAAGGTGGCGGTGAGGGCCTCCAAGCACGACGACCGTGTCCGGCGCCGTGCCAGCAAGGCGGAGCACCGTGCGTTCTCCGACAACGACGACCGTTGGATGGACCTATGGTCGTCGTCGCCGGTGTCCGACACGAAACCGGCAACGTCGGACGAGGACTTTAACTTGGATAGCGACAAGTTCCCTAGTAGTATTTTCTAGTAGTTTCTAGTATTTTCTGCAATATGAACTATGTCTAGTCTTTTTAGTGTTCTATGTAATATATTTTAGTCTAATTTCTAGATCTTGCGAATGCCAGTTTCTTGTTAAAAAGGTGTTTGCGCGCGCTGGACTTTACCTCGTCTGCTGGGGGCTTTTTTCCCACTTTTTAGCGTGTGGCGTTTTAGCGCGTCCGGTGGAGAAGATTCGGGCGCGGCGCGGTAAACACGTATCGCGCGCGCTGCAACGCAGTTTTAGCGCGCCGAATTTTTGGGCGACTGCTGGAGTTGCTCTAACAGGGAACAGAGGCAGAAAAGAAAAGTCATCAACTCTTACCCATAATCATGTCTGATTCTCTAAGCTTCAACGCTGCTATCTAGTCGACGTAGCTAATAGATGGACTGTTTGATTGTTTTTGTTGTGTTTGATTCGACTTCTTTACTTGAGCCAGCTGCATGTAGAATTTTCTTATCTTCCCACTAGCTAGACATGGCCAAACGGTTGCTCTTAGCACCGCCTTCCTAGCAACATTTGCATGCGCCGAAAACACATCTAAAATTGGAATGTGCGAATGTCATAAAACATCCATTGGCAAAAAAATACTGATAGCTCAATCCTAGAGAAGGACCACAAACTCTGTAGCTTTCTAACCAAATCGCTTTGGCCATTCTACGAACTGAAAAAGAGGAGGAATTGTCTCTTTGATCAGTACAAGGTAAACAAGGCAAATTTGGAACGTTCTTCCTTTTGCAATAATTTATTTTCTAATTAGAATTCTATCTACAAAGATTAACTAAAGAAAACATGGGCCACCGAAAGATTCCAAAGAGTTGCAACGGGAAAAGGGACAACCCACCGTGAATAATGACATCATAGGAAGATTGGACATAATAAAGACAAGTGGGATAACCTTCCACATCTGTGAACTGAATGGTTGAAGCTATTTGCAGTTGCATTGCCTATATGCCACCGCATTCCCCTATTCTGACTCGACATGCCCCCATTTAGCCATGGTATATATGTGTGTGTGATGACCCTTACAATAATCTCACGAGCAAGATTAGTATGAGTATTAATGGACTGTCGGTATCTATTATGCCTACTTTATAGGAATTTGAGTATTAAGAAGATAAAATACATAGGAATGTTATCAAGACAAGCTTTAACAAAAATGAGTCTATCTTGCACGCACCCAATAGGAATCTGATCACCTGACCTGGAGATGGAGATGGACCGCCGATGGAGCCTACTCTGCGACTCATGCTACATGGCCTCCTGGTTCGATCCGCGGCGAAGCTTACCGAAAGACATAGGAGTCGCGTCGTGTCAAATTCTTCGTCTGGCTTGCCGACCTAGACTAGTGCTGTAGAGCTGATCGACCCGAACGACATGGTCTATGAAATGAAGCACAATCCTTTTGTGTTTTCTCGAAAGAACAAAATTGAGTCTATCTCTCTCTATTGGAAAGGACCCTGGATCGACCCCCTTCCAACCCGCTATCCTTTTAACAACTTTAGCGTTCTGATCATTATTGCAAATTAAAAAAATCCCAGTGAAGGATGTTTTTTGCACACATTGTTATGTCTAGATTGCTGGAGCCTTTTTCTATGGAAAAGACGGAACCAATTGGTGGACGGGCAATGCTTCCATAGGCCCCCAAATCTCACAATCGCA
Organism: Puccinellia tenuiflora; assembly: GCA_012064385.1. Lineage (NCBI taxonomy): Eukaryota > Viridiplantae > Streptophyta > Magnoliopsida > Poales > Poaceae > Puccinellia > Puccinellia tenuiflora. The sequence continues at coordinate 99,368 of QRDG01001603.1, forward strand.
TAACTGGACCGAGTAGTTTTTTTTAGCCAATTCAGTTCGGCTCGGCTTGAGCCGAGTCTGGGAAAGATTCGAGTCTGGGAAAGATTGACGGCCAATAATGACAAATAAAAAGAGGTGTCATGGTTCAAACCTGAGACCTCTCAGTCTCATCGGTGTACCATCAACCACTGCACTAGCACAAATATGTTGTTGGGTTAACGAAAGGAAGCCTATTAGACATAACCTAACATAGTTGGGCCTGGGTCTCGGTGTACCTTTTTTTTGCACGAAAAAAATAAAAGTTGAGGCGCGGGCCGGTCGGCCTAGTTCGGCTGCGCTGGGCCGGTTCGGCTCAGGCTAGTTTTTTTTTCTTTTTCTTCTTTTCTGTTTCCTTTTATAACTTCTTATTTTGAACTCCAATTTCAACCAATCAAATTTTGAAAAAATTGTAGAGATGTCCTTTTTCATTATAGACTGTTTTATTCAAAACAAAATACAAAATACCCCTAAGCTTACATATTTCTTTACATAGGCTTCTAAAGAATTTAAAATAAAATTTTGGGATTATTCTTTTAAATTCAAATGAAGGATAAAACTAATGCAGGGTTTTAAAATTATTTCAAGGTGTAATGCAAACATCCACTTCTAAAATTTGGGTTTTAAATTTATGTCATAATTGTTTTTAAATTTTAGATCGCTTTGAAAATACGGTCGAAACGGCAAGGTCCACATGTCTCAAAGGTGGTAGGGTAGACATACCTTGCAAGGGTGCACATGCAACCAAGGGTGGCGTGGGTAAACCTAGCTGGCTAGAATAGTTTAATGTGGGTCCACATGCCCCAAATACGGCAGATGTACAACTAGATGGGTAGGAGTGTTGCATGTGGGTCCACATGCCCCAAAGGTGATAGATGTACAACTATATGGTTATGAGTGTTATATATGGGTCCACATATATCAAAGGTGGTACAGGGTAGACCTAACACCTTGCCCCTACCACCTTTCATACATGTGGACCCATATGTAACACCTCTAAACAACTAGGTCTGCCCCTACTACCTTTGAGGCATGTGGACCCACATGCAACACTCCAAACCCGCTAGGTTTACATCTATCAGCTTCAGAACATGTAGACCCACATGGATCGAGATCTCTAAACCCCTGCATGGGTGGGTCAAAATGGATAGGGGTGGTGTATATGGGTCCACATCTCTAAACCTGACATAGGTGGGTCAAGATGGCTAGGGCCAAAAAGGGTGGTGTCTATGGGTTCAGATCTGTCTGACGTGTGTTGTTTACCCTTGGAACGACATGTGAACCCATATGCAACACGCCTATCTATGTTGTATGTTGTGGGACCAGCAAAATCATTAGGGTTGCATGTTGTGGGACGAGCAAAACCTTTGGGGCATGTGGACCCAAATTCAACACTCCTAACCATCTAGGTACATATCTAAGTACTCCAGCATGTGGGTCCACATGTCTCAAAGGTGATAGGGTAGACATACCTTGCAAGGGTCCACATGCAATCTAGGGTGGTGTGGGTAAACCTAGCTGGCTAGAATAGTTTAATGTGGGTGCACATGCCCCCAAATACGGTAGTTGTACAACTAAATGGGTAGGAGTGTCGCATATGGATGCACATGCCTAAAGGTGATAGATGTACAATTGTATGGTTAGGAGTGTTGTATATGGGTCCACATATACCAAAGGTGATACAGGGTAGAACTAACACCTTACCCCTACCATCTTTCATACATGTGGACCCACATGTAACACCTCTAAACAATTAGGTGTGCCCCTACCACCTTTGGGCCATGTGGACCCAAATTCAACACTCCTGACCATCTAGGTACACATCTAAGTACTGCAGCATGCGAGTCCACATGTCTCAAGGGTGGTAGGGGTAGACATAGCTTGCAAGGGTCCACATGCAACCAAGGGTGACATGGGTAAACCTAGCTTGTTAGGATAGATGAATGTGGGTCCACATGCCCCAAATGTGTCAGATATACAACTAGATGGCTAGGAGTGTAGCATGTGGGTCCACATGCCCCAAAGGTGATAGATGCACAACTGTATGGTTAGAAGTATTGTATACAGATCCACATACACCAAAGGTGGTAGAGAGTAGAAGTGTTGCATGGGGTTTCTAAAATATTCTAATGGGTTAGAAAAAATCAATGGGTTCAAGAAACATTAGTGAGTTTAAAGCAGATACTTTCACAGGATTCAAAAAAATATCACGGTTCACAATTCTTTTTGCACGGGATTCCTAAATGTTCAAAATAAAATCATGAGGTTTCAAACATATTCTAGGGGTCTCGGGAAAATAAATAAATGGGTTCATGAAAAATTTCCTGTCTTCATATTGATTATTTCATAGGCTTGAAAAAACAATCATGGTACGAAAGAAATAATTGGATGGGATTAAAAAAATGTTTGAAATAAAATCATGAGTTTCCTAAAATATTCCGGGGTCTCGGGAAAAAATCAATGGGTTCAAGAAACATTTATGGGCTTCATATAGATTAGTTCATAGATTTCAAACAAAAGTCAAGGGGCAAAAAAATATTGGCACGGGATAAAAAAATGTTCGAAATAAAATCATGAGTTTTCTAAAATATTCCGTGGTCTCGTGAAAAAGTTGGTTCAGAAAACATTTGTGAGCTTCATATAGATTATTTCATAGGATTAAAAATATTCACGTGTAAAAATATAATGTCCACCGGTTCCAATCAAAGTTTCACTTCTAAAAGGTTCACTAGTTCCAAAATATCATCGGTTCTAAAAAATTGACTAGTTCTAAAATAATAAGGGCAATGTTTATATTTTTTATGGGGTTAATGAAAAGAAATATTCACGGATATAAAAAATCGCAGGTCCAAACGAGCTCGGGCTCTCCTAGGAGTTTTCGTGAAATTCAGTTGACGTCACCCGCTATGATTATATAGCATTTGATTCTATTCCAATCACAAACTGGGATGTCCTAGTGGCTACGCTCCCCGTGTCTCGCCTAGGAGACCCAGGTTCGAATCCCAGCGGTCACATATTTTCGTATTTTTCTCCCAGGATCCGACTCGGCTAGATATTGTCCAGTCCTGTAGCCTCTGCGGCTCGGCTCGAGCCGAACTGAGTTGGCTTGACCCCTTGTGAGATTAAATCCTAGCCGTCCTTGTGTTTCTGCTCAAGATACCCCTTCGTCCTTGGGGCCTACGGAAGCACACCTCTTGGTGGACATGTGTACATACGCCATTACACGCTCTCTTTTGCGCAAGAAAACAACAACACGGTAATCTTTCTCTACGATGCCTTCACCTAGCGTTATAGCACAAAAGGGAGGAAACGATTATGAGATCCGTGTCTCTCTCTTCCCAAAGAGAGAAAATGACGAGGAGTTTCTCCTGCCCTTCTTTCCCACTGATGGAAACCCTAACCCTGTGTGGCAGCGCTATCTAATAGTGATCGATGTGAAGTTAGCTGCGTCTAAGGGTGCAACTTTTTCCTCAGGAACACGCAAAAGCTTTGCGTCTCGATGCGCCGAGCACAACTCCCGTGGGAAGAGCAAGGAAGCAAGCTAGCTAGACAAAGAATTCACCAAACTATATATCTGGTAATGGTGGCAGCAATTAATCAACAAAGGCCAGGCGGCCCAGTGGCTAGCTAGTGCATGCTGATGCGGGGATGCATGCATATATCTGGTGCGTTCTTGATAGGATTTCCATCGATCATAGGTCTCACTCCAAGAGAGACATGGGAATCTGAAACTTCTGCGTCTAGCTAGTACTAGTAGCTAAAATGTCCACTGAATTTGTTGACCTCAAGAAACCTCTAGCGTTAAATGGAGTAGTTGTTTTGCAAGGAAAAGGAGGTGGCGTCCACATCACTTTAATTAGTATAATCAAAATCAGTAAGTTAATGGCAGCTTGAATATACTTTATACATAGACTGATGAGGTGTAGGCGATATTAATGGACAATGGCAAACAATTGGGTGACACTAGAAAATGAACATTCTAACCAAAGTTATCCTAATTAATTAATGCTGCCTGTGCGCGGTTTCGGTTCTTCGACTTTAGGCATTAGTTGATTCAGACACACACACACGTTGGTCACAAGTGGCAAGTGCACAGAATAGAACATATTCAATGTTATATGTATATCACTATTTAGTTGATATCGTGATAGTTACATTCAAATGGTCATGAGATTTTTCTGAGAACAAATATTGTATTCGTCTATCATGTAACAAAATTTTCAAATCGAAAGTTGATCTCAAAGATGGTGAAAAGGGGACAAAATCTGCTACAGAAGGAATTTGATAAAAGAAAAATGACAAGACAATATTCATTGTATTTGGACCTTTTACAAGTCCAGGTGTTGCCAATGGTGGTGGCTGTTTTCTGCTGCTGCGATCCCATGATTGCTTGGCGAAGCTGTTATCTCTTTTTTTTCTTATTGCATTATTTGGTTGTGTGCATTATTGATGTTATGACTAACTCTTGACATTATATTGTTGCAGAGTCCGTGTATAATTGATATCTTCTTCATATTAATAAATATAAAATAGATGATAATCCACAGATTTTGTTTCTCGCCAATATATGTAGGATGCTTCATTATGTCTTGCCATATCCAATTGGAAGCTTTTGGGGTATTTTCCCAACTACTCCGTATTAATTTCAATATCTTTACCATGCATGGTATCTAAAATGTGTATATCATTAGTCACGTCGGCACTCAACCAGCCAACCAATAGTGACCAGACTAGAGAGGCATTAATCTGCAGAGTTCAACTTCTCCTAACAGGATATTTGCAAGTCGATCGTTTATCTTTCTAACAGGCGGAAATGCACTAGCTAGCTAATGACACTAGTCACTACTCACGATGATTCGTCCATGGATTGATTTCCCTTGTTAATTTTTCCGAGAATAGTATACATACCAGGTCCGATAATGGGATGGGTAGTCAGGAGTCACACGTACAACGCCCACTGATCATGAAACCATTGGCGGCCGGGTCGATCGACCTCTTGCGGATCACAAAAAGGCATATGCATATCTATCTATGTAGAACCGACATACTTTGACCCTTGGAGAGGGGCACACCTACGTGGCAACGTAGTTAAGTGCGTAGAAATTAGTGACCGACAGCACACACGTACTCACACTCCAGCTTTCATTTTGCGTCGTAGTGGACGTATACGTCGACGGCACACACCGCAAGTTTTCCGCGTAATTCATCATGATTAGCATCGTGTATAAAGTATAGGACGCAGCCCACTAAGAACCCTCTTATTTTGGGTAAACCCTTTGCTCTTTACTTAGCTACGAGACACGGTTTTTGGGAAAAAAGTATAGGCCATGTGGCCTGAAGAGATTGTCTTGGATTTATCAAAGCAAAATGGCGGTTGCAGCAAGTTGATGTATACGTACATTATTGTACTATATACCCTGATAATGATCTACTAGAATTTTTTTTTACATACGGCTCCCCAGAGAGGGACCGGGTTTCACTATCAGCAGATAACGAAACAGCATCCACAAAAGTGGGTGTCCAGGTCTGTGTCTTACAGGTTCATGAATATGTACAAGTAGCTGCTACCGCAGGATTCTAGTAGCAAAAGACAGGAGCTAAAACCATAGTTTAAAAAACCGGACCGGACCGCCGGTTCAACCGGAAAAAACCGGAACCGAGGACTCCGCCGGTTGGTTAAGCGCATTGGACCGGACGCGCTGGTGAACCGGGAAAAACCGGCCAAATCCCGGTCAGACCGTGGTTTTCGTACTAAACCGGACAATCCGGTCCGACCGGTTCAGTTGGGTTCGAACAGAGCACCTAGCAGAAAGAAAGCGCGTAGCGCATGCTCCGATGACCAGCTGGCCTGCCATCGCTTGACGTAAACCATACAGACTTTTTCTATTCTACTTATGTGCTCCACTACACCGTAGCGCTTGAAAATCTTCCAATATCTCACGGCTTTGTTTTTTTTCAAAAACTCTGGCCAATGCAAGTCATAGTAGTTTACGATTGCTTTATGTAGATAATACCTGACATTGCTTTACGCACATAGTAGAGAGATTTTGCTGCTTTGTAGCTCGCCCTCCATGCAAAATGAAAGTAACTGCTCATATTGACTACTTAATTATATGTCATTATTATGCGAAATTGCAAGTCTGAAATATTTTTGCATACATAATTATTTATTTATTATAATATTTATAAGTAAAAATATATTAATTTATATCTTAAAAAACCAGACAGTGAACCGGTGAACCAGTGGTCCGACCGGTAAAAACCTGAACCGACAGCCTCACCGGTTCGATCACCGGTCCGGTTTTTTAAACTATGGCTAAAACTAGTTAACAACATCAGCAGTTTTTCAAACAGATCGAGCGAACAAGGCGACAGCCAAAAGGGCGTCATTGTTGCAACTGCAAAGTTTCTCCATCTTTTTCTTCTCCCCTTTTCCCTCCAGAATTCAAACGAGTATATGCTCTCTTTTCACACATCCTTCAGTTAGGCTTCAGGCTCTGGTTCCACCCTGCCATCATCTTCAGGTTGGACATCATCCCTGTTGTTTTCCAGCATCAGCGCATGATGGGGAGACGTTGCTCCTGCTGCAGCTACCTGAAGTAAGGTTGCCGCCCCCCTCCCGCAGCGCCCTCTGCTCCTTCTCATGATGAAGCCTTGCCCAATAATTGATAAAACACAAGAGTAGCTGATTAGTTCAAAAGGAGACTTGATAAGCTTCTGCTCAAAACATGCGCGGTTGCGAAGTTTCCATATAGCCCAGCAGATAGCAGCTAGGCCTGTAATCTGGACATTTCTGCTGGCTTTGAGATACTGAGGAATCCACCAGAAAAATTGGAGGAAAGATCCAGGTCTATTCATTGCACCAACAGCCGTTCCGACAACACTCCACACATATTTCGCCGCGTTGCATTGGAAGAAGAGATGCATCACTGTTTCCTCCTCATCACAAAACTTGCATTTAGTGTCCCCCACCCATTTTGTTTTACTCATATTATCTTTTGTGGCTATTGCATCATGCCAGATGAGCCAAAGCCATATCTTGATTTTCAAAGGAATTTTTGCTTTCCAGAGGTGGCGAAAGGATCTGTCCACCCCATTGCTTGAGAGAAAATTATACATCGACTTGACCATGAATAAACCTTTTTTCGACCACTTCCATCGAGGTCTATCAACAGTATCATTCAGAGCTATCCCCAGCAGCATATTCTACATTTTTCTCCAATCCTCTTGCAGATCAGAATCTAACCATCAAGATAATCTCCATCTTCTATTAGCTATCTCAGCCATAGACACATCTTGACCATTGCAAACATCAAAGAACCCAACAAACTATTCTTTAAAAGGAGTACAACCACACCAAGCATCCCCCCACAAATCTGTTCTCTTACCGTTCCCCACAATCATCACCCTACCAATCAGATACATATCTCTTATATGTATGAGGTCAGACCAATGGGATGAATCCATAGCTCTATGTTTAGTTTTTGTGATCCCCCCGCACCCAGGTATTTGGCACGCATGAATTGTTGCCAGGGACCCTCCCCATGTTCCAGTTTCCAGCACCACTTGCACATCAGAATAATGTTGAATTTTGCTAGGTCTCTTATCCCCAGACCCCCTTTTTCTTTGGGTTACAAATCAGCTTCCATTTCACAAGATGATATCTTCTTCTATCAGGTTTACTCTGCCAGAGGAAGGCCCTTCTGATCTTGTCCATTTCCTCAATAGTGGATTTATGTAGCAAAGACATAGACATGTGGTAAACTGTCACACTAGATAAGCAGACATTGGTTTTGATGACACTGCCCCCAATAGACAGAGCCCCACCCATCCAGCCTTCCATCATTTTCTTTATTTTTTCTCCTAGGAAACTCATCTCCTGCACAGTACACCGTCTGGCACAAACAGGTGCCCCCAAATATTTGATTGGCCATGTACCCAGCTGATAGTTGAACATTTCGGCATATTGTAATTGTTTGACATCATCCTCAAGAATCATCATTACTTCATGTTTTTTCAAAATTAATTTTGAGACCTGGCATTGCTTCAAAAAGGTAAATCAATAGTTTAAGATTCCTTTTTTCGAAAAGGGGGATCACCCCGGCCTCTGCATCGTGATGATGCACACAACCATATTTATTTAAAAGTGCCAACAAAATCTATCAAGTTTACAATTAACTCAGGTAGCGCATAAGGTGGTTACATGAATGAGCCAACGAAATAACGCACACATCCACACTTTATGCATCTTGGATACGACTAGTGTGCCGTCACCCACCCCGGTTGAAGATAGCCCGTACAACCGCCATCAAACGAGTGCATCCAGAATCCATATGACCCAGTTGATCCGTCGGTAAAAGGAAAGACCACATTTGGATCCAGTATGTAGCCATGTGTATAACCTGCAAAAAGGGATTACCTCTTGAGTTATTATAGACAATATCATTTCGACAATTCCAAATTCCCCAAAGAATGGCATACACTCCCATTCGAATACGAGATTTTGTGATCCTGTCAATTCCATTCAACCATTGACCAAACAAATTAGTCACATTAGTTGGTGGACTAATATTAAAAGTGAAATGTATCACCCTCCAAACCGATTTAGCAAAGGAACACGAGATGAACAAATGCTCCACCGATTCTTGTAAACCACAAAAGTCACACTTCGAACAGCCTGTCCACTTGTGCTTAACAAGATTGTCTTTAGTCAATAAAACATTTTTATGAAGAAACCAAATAAAAATTCTAATCTTTATTGGTACTTTCAACTTCCATATATACTTTTGCAAGAATCTGGTGTGTCCATTCATGAGATATTCGTATAAAGACTTGACCGTGAATAACCCAGAATAGGTTAATTTCTATTTGAACTTATCTTTCTCATCCGTAAGAGAGACACTCATTATACGTTCTACAAGATGGATCCAAGCATCCCATTTGTCTCCAATAAGCAGCCGTCGAAAACTAATATTTAACGGGCTTTGAGACAAGACCTGAGACACAGTAACGTTCTTACTTCTCATAATATTATAGATACTAGAATATTGAGTGGATGAAGAAGTTTCACCAAGCCAGGTGTCTTCCCAAAATCGAGTTCCTTGACCATTCCCAATAATAAAAGAGCCACAACTAAAGAAATCACCCTTCACTTTCATCACCCCTTTCTAGAAGGGTGAATCAGTCGGCTTAGCCTCAACTTGAGACAACGATTTATCTCTCAAATATTTATTTGTGAGTGTTTAAGATTCCTGGCTCCTTCCATTTCATCCTTAATGAACAGGATTGTGTCATCAGCGTATTGGAGTTAAAACATAATGATTAAATCTACACACTAATTATAACTACATACATCTGTATTTAATTCGCATGTAAATAGTTAAAACATGTTATATTATGATATGGAGAGAGTACGTAGCAAAGGTTTGGTTTATGTTATGTTGAGACACTGATCGCTGTGGAGATCCCACCTGACAACATGCGCTAGTGGCCGTGGCTGCTGCCTCCCTCAGTGCACATCGGCCAGTTATCCACCATTGCCCATTGGTCTTCAAAAGGAAAATGGTCTCTGATTATGCGACTTCAGGTACACAATAATATATGTGAGAATGGTCGAAATGGATAGGAAGTACATGTCAGCCTGACTTCTCGACATAGCATTTCAAGTGTTCAGCAACATGTGTATAATGGGAACAGCAATGGTAGCATTTCCAAACTTGATTACGAATAATTTTGTCATGATTAGTCCGTAGTTGCTTCACTGATAGTGAAACAACGCCAGGCATAAGAAATGCAGCACTAAGATGGAAGAAGAGGTTGCATGTATGCGCTCAGGTGCAACCCTGAAGTAGTTGTAGTAGTCTAGAAATAATCCACCGGTCCCATGATCGAAGAAGACAAACACAAAATCCTCCACCGCGATAATCCTCACATGACAGCTAGTCTTAACACTTTGCGTTAGGCAAGTCATACATCTACGGTAGGATACTGATATGTCGCATCCATATGCACCCCCAAACACATCTGGCATCTTTGCGATAGTTGGCAAATAATGCTTTACAGAGAGCGTAACATCAACACGAAAGCTGTCATTGTCGTGGACCAAGCTTTCTTAGCATATCTAGAACCAACCAGATTAGCATAATAAGTGTGGGAAAAACTGTTCGTGCGTGAGTTTTGACTGGAAAACTGTTCGCTCACTCGCCCCCGCGCGGGCGACGGGCGAACCCTAGCGCCACCCCGCTCCAGGCCATCTCCCCCCCCCCCCCCCTCTCCCTCACCGCCGCCGCCGGCGCGGGCCGCCGGGCAAAGCCCGCGCGGTGCCGGTGGCGGCGGGCTTTCCTTTCCCGTGCGTGCGGCGGGTGGCGCGGGCTCCCGGTCGACGACGGTGTGCTGATGGCGTGGACTCAGCTCGGGCGGCGGCCAGGCGTTGCGGCGGCGGGGTTGGTGCAGCCTACGCCGGATGCGACGGCGTGCGGCGACAAGTGGGGACGGCGGCCGACGGTGCGGGGTGGTCAGCTCGTGGTGGCGCGGGCTTGCTGGCCCAGATCTAGGTCCATTCGGACCCGATCTGGGTCGGGCGGGCCCCGGCCTGAGCAGGACGTCGCCGGCTTCGTCCGGTACCCCAGCGCATGTCTCCGACTATCGATTGGGGACTCAGATCCGGGCCAGGCGGGCCCAGACCTGACGTTCGGCCGGCAGCACTGTCTTTCCGGCTGCAAGGTGAGGCCTGCAGGTGACACAACGGCGCCGTGCTCGCCTCTCTCCCAATACCTGCGTTGTGGCTGGATTTGGGTCAGGCGGACGTAGATCCGACGCCGACGTCCCTGTCCGTGCTGGCCGTTTTGCTTTGGTGATGCTCTTGCTGTCTCCAGTGTGAGTTGGATGCCGGGGTGGCGACTCCGGAAGGTGGACTGCACGACCGGCTCTACAGCGAGTGGCGTGGCGGTGGTGGTGGCTTATCTCTTTGGCCACATGGGTGGCGAGGAACAGGCGGCGGGGGATCCTGGCGTTGACAGTGCTTAGGCAGTGGCGACTCCCAGATTGTGTCTCGGAGGTCTAGCTTGATGGCGGCGGGCAGTCCATGGTGTCATGACGTACGACGAAGGTTTTTCCAGGCGAAAGCCCAGCGCTTCGGCGCCGATGACGGCGATGCCTGCGGGTATCGTAACCCTTTAGGGGGCGTCGTTGTGGTCACCTTCCCTATGTCAGAGCTCCGGGTGAAAACCCTTGACCACTTGGTCTCGACGACGGCGGCGGATAGCGTCGTTACCCTCTAGGGGGCGTCATTGTGGAGCTCCGGTACCTTGTGATCTTGTTTCGGTGGCATCGGCGGGCAAGCTTAGATCCTGCTTGAAGGAGCTTTCGGTGCTGTCTTCGAGCGTTCTTGGCGGCCTCGCATCATATACACGTGACTTTGTCTTCACCTCTGCAAACTTGTTGTCCGCCAGCAGGATCGGCGCTCCACGGACCGGAGCGAGAGGGCAGGCGGCCCTCTCCGGCGACAACTTGGTTGTAGTGGTGTGACTTTGTCCGGTGGTTTCTCTTCGAGGCTTGGAGACCTCTCTAGTCAGTAGTGTAGTTTGCTTTGTCGGGGTGTGTCTACTCCTTTTTTGTTGCTTATCTTTGATCTGCTTTGTAAGAGGGTTCCCTCACCACTTTGTATCGGTTCGGCCGTGTGGCTTTATTTATAAAGCGGGACGAAATCCTGTTTCGTGGTGGCAAAATAAGTGTCTCCAGACCTAAGTGTCTCGCAAAAGCATCAAGTAGTTCTGTAGACACCGTGTTAGGGCCTTGTGGGTCAGCAAACAAGTACGGGTTTGGTTGATCAGCCTACAAAATAGACGTCGTACCTACGTATCCAGCTATATACTCCACCGAACAGCACCTGCAGAAGATAAATAGCTTTATAAGAGGTTTGCTACGAACAAAAACTGTAGAAATAAAGTACAACTAGGGGCTATTTATGATGGATAGAATTGCACAAATTTCCAAATTGGTCATCACACTGAAATGATGCATACATAAGAATTTGGAAAATATTGTTGTAGCATTATACCCCCAATTGTGAAACAAAGGCCAAATCTAGCAATCAATCATTCGCATGTGCAGAAAGCAGTCATTACCAGACATCATTTACCTGACACTGCCTGTTTATTCTATCTTGGTCACTACTTAGACTAGACTTATTTCTAAAATGAAGTAGCATGTGCAAGAAGAAAATGTTTACATCGAGTGTTAATGAGGCGTGAGACTAATGATATAGTTTCTCGGGATTTGTCAAACTATCCAAGCAAACTTTTTTTTGAAGCGAGCAAAAGCTTTGCCTTTTATATTGATATAGGAGAAACAAACATGCCGCCGCGACCGAGGCAAAAAAAAAAAGGAAAAGACAGAACAAAGGTGTAAAAAAGAGCGCAGCACTCAACCTACTCCATCCAACCTATCCGAAACGAAAATCGACATTTTTTCCCCTTTTTTAACTTTGATCTTCTAAACGGTGATCTTCCAAGATGTTTATTTCCTGCGAGGATCCAGTTCCTTCCCTCCTCCTTGATCTTCTGCATGAGCTCAGACGACGTTAGAGACTTGTTGTTGAAGACACGGGTGTTCCTTTCCTTCCAGATCTCTCAAGCTAGGAGTACGACTGTCGACCTGAGTCCCTTGGGGTGGGCGGTCGGGGCTTTGTTGATGGCTTGCCAATATTGTAGCACAGTGTGGCGACCCGAGCCCATGTCTTGAACCAAAGATGGGCAGGAAAGCCAGGAGGCTGCCGCCTGCCAAATGCGATGAGAGAATCCGCACTCAAAGAGGATGTGCATAGATGTTTCGTCTTCGATCCTGCATAGCTGGCACAGAGGGTTGTGAGGCCAACCCCTGATAGCGAGTCGATCCGAAGTCCACAGTTTGTTCTGTACGGCGAGCCAGGTGAAAAATCTGCACTTGGGGGGCCAGGTTTTCCACACCATGCCCTTAAAAGAGCAATGGGTGGAACCCTGAAACTGAACCTTGTAAGCCAAGCTAGTCGTGTAGCAACCATTGGAAGTGAGGTTCCACAGAGAATATTGTCTGCAGTTCCTGCGATCAGAGTGATGCATTGAAGAGAGTCCCATAGGGTGATGAATTGAGATATATGTTGGGCGGTGAAAGCTTCCACCGAAATGTCCGCGACCCAATTTAGGTTGTCGAGCGCATTCTGTACGCTTCTATTCTTTCTCTTGGAGGCCAAAATTTTAGGCGTGAGAGTCTTTGGCGATGTTCCATTAAGCCAAGAAGAGGACTAGAATCTTGCGGTCATGCCATCCCCAATGGTGACCGATGTAGCAGCATTGAAGAGATCTCTGTCAGTTTTGTCATTTGGGGTTTCCAGGACCACCCATGGCTTTTCCGCCGACACCCATTCAAACCAGAGCCATTGCATTCGCAGAGCGCGGGCAAAATTTTCGAGGTCAAGGATCCCGAGACCCCCAAGCCCCTTTGGTCTACACACCTTGGCCTAGGAGACCTTGCATTTTCCGCCAATGACCGTGTCACTTGCTGCCCATAGCATGCCCCTTCGCAGCTTATCGAAAGCCTTAAGGGTGGCCTTGTCCGCTTTTATATTTGCTTTGATAGTAGGTCATCTATCACGACAGGTGCTATTTTAATAACATTAGGCATTCTTATAGTTTCATTTGGAAATATAGTACCATGCAGCATCACCTCAAAAATCTATGCCGTAGAGAAGAGACAAGGAACTACACGACAAGCAATATTATTTGCCTACTTCCAAGTTAGAATGATGGTCGGCTTGATGATGTCCTCATTGATCTGGCCGGTGACGAGTTCTGAAAGGCTCCGCCAATGATTTTCATTGGGTGCTTGATGCTTGGAGATTGTTGGATCAGATGGGATTCGGTCGTGTGCACCTATTTCTACTTGTTTAAAAATTCAAGAGGGCGTGACACGAAACTTCGTTTTCTGGTTGACATTGTTGCATGTCTTTATTCGATTCCCATGGTGAAGACAGTGGTGGAGAATGTCATGGCTGAGGTCTGAGGTCTAGTGATGGTGGATCGTGTCTGTGCGGCGATAAAGAATTTGCTTGATGATTCGTGACTCGTAGCAGTGGCATCGGCAAGCTGGTGCGGCAGCATAGGAGGAGTTCAAAGTATTAAGTTTTAGGATGAAAATCCATGGTATGTGCTAATCGGTGAATGATGCGTTGGGTGGTGCCCCAAGCGAAGGCGTGGATGTAGCAAGTAGCAGTTTTCCCTCGTTAACGAACCGAGGTTTATCAAACCAGTAGGACTTTGAAATCAACAACAAAGTGAATGTTGAAGATCTCTGGCACTTAATCTTCAACAGATGTGGACCTGCACACACTCAACCAAAATACTTTGCCCCCAACGGCGGAAAGGTTGTCAATCTTTCCGGTCTCGCAGAAAACAAAGCGGTTAATTGTATAGTGAAATAGATGAAAATATGAAAATGAACCAGTGGAGTAATGATGATGAAAAGTGATGAATAAAGGTTGCAATCAATGTAAAAGATGGACCGGGGGCCATGGGTTCACTAGTGGAGTCTCTCAAGTAAATAAAACACTCATATGATGGGTAAACAAATTACTGTTGGGCAATTGATAAGATTATAACACAAACTTAATCTAGCTATGACAAAGAGAATATGATAATATTTATGTAGGCATCACGACAATGAACAAAGACCGTTGAGTCCAACTGCATCTTTGTCTAAAAAGTCCACCGTGGGATCGCTATCCAGCCTGTCACCCAACGGTATAAGTTGCAAGCAACAGACAATTGCATTACTTAAAGCACATGAAGTAAGCAATACTAATATCAAAAGCGACATTAACACCGCTGTTTTACCCTTAGTAGCAACAGCACACCCTCGCCCTTAGACGTTTCTGTCACTCGTGCCCAGGAACAAAAGGGGGCATGAACCCACTATCTAGCAGAAATACTCCCTCTTGGAGATACACACAATCACTTGGCCAAAGTAACTACGCACATCGGAGAGCATACAAGAACATAAATCAACATATAAGAATCATGCACAATCTGATCATAACTTCATAATCCATCGGATCCCAGCAAACACATCACATAGCATTACAATAGTCGATCTTGATCATGTTAGGCAGCTCACAAGATCTTAAGACATGAAGCACAAGGGAGAGAGACTACCATCTAGCTACTGCCATGGACCCGTGGTCCAAGGTGGGACTACTCACAAATCATCCCGGAGGAAGGCATGGCGATGAAGAGTCCTCCGGGATCGATCTCCCCTCCGGCAGGGTGCCGGGATCAGCTTCAGAATCACCCCCGAACTAGGGTTTACGTACGGTGACGGCGCGTCGGGGTGACTTCTCTGGAAAATAATGGCGGCCTCGACGTTTTTAGGTTTAATGGGATTTTATAGGCGTCGGAGGGGGCCGAAGGCGTGCCCTCAGGGCAGGGGCGGGTCCCACCCGCGGGCTGCCCTAGGGCCGCGGCAGGGGGCCGCCCCTGGCCTGTGGGTGGCCCCCCAGGTCGCTCTTTGGTCTCCAGGTGCCTTCCGTCGAATAAAAATTCCCCGTAAATTTCCGTCCAATTCCGAGAATATTTTCAGAAGTAAATTTTCTTAAATACAAAAACAGCAAAAACAGGAAACTGGCACTAGGCATCTTGTCAATAGGTTAGTCCGAAAAATACATAAAAATGATGTAATATGATAATAGAAACATGTGACAATATCATAAAACTAGCATGGATCAATCAAAAATTATAGATACGTTTGACACGTATCAGTATGGCCTTAATTGGTTGTGCCTGGTAATGGCCTTGTTGACAACATTTTTTTGAGAGTACGGACTTTCTCCAAGGTGAAAACCTATGATCTTTTATCGGGCGACGACGGCACTGGTGCGTTGTTCCCTTCTTGGAGGCGCCGCTTTTTGGAGAATTGGACTACAGGTGATGTCTTGGTGGTGTATGTGTTGCGGCTACAAGGAATTGATCACTATAGCGTGATCTTTTTTTTCTTCTTTTTGTTTTATGGATGTGTGCATCCGTAATGTTTTTATGATATTGTGTAGTTGTAGAGGCTGGGTGTAATTGATATCTCCACGATATTAATATATTCTCTTTCTAGAAAAAGTTAGAACGAAGGTTGCATTTATACACCATAGCCTCCCAGCCAAAGCTTTAGTTCAAGGTTTTTCTTTCGGATCATTGTGTACCCATGTGTATATAGATGATAGTCCTAGAAATGGAGGAACCTATAATATTTGCACTGAAAAACAATTCTTGATTATCCACTCCCTGCTATTCCATCGCCTAGAAGTGTATCCAATACTTCAAGATGCCAAACAAAGAGCATAGGCAGTTAAAAAAGGACATATTATAATCATGAGTTAATTATATTTCATACGTTTCACAGTCATCATTTTGACCATACCATGTACCTCGGCAATCATATTATTGGATTTAAGTGGTGAAAATATATTCCATTTAAGTGGCGAGCATGAAAAATGGTGGATTAAAAGAAACAATTTGGGAAATAATACCTCACGAATCCTGAAGTTGCAAAGTATTGGAAAACGATTTTGGTTAATATTGCCAAGTATATAGAAACAGATGTAGTTTGATAACTCTCTTTTTTCGAACCATGCATGAGAGTTGCATGTAATATATTAAGAAGGGAGAGGTTCAGATCATAATAGACCTAATTACAGCAACCCAATACAAGACACTGGGGACACGAGACCAGGAGGCACAGCCTGACAACTACTGGAAGGTTAGGGGACCCTTGCTGACGACCGCCCATTGGATTGCTTCAGACTTGATGCCTTCAATTAAGGTGATCATTGGTTTAGCCACTTTGTCGAACACCCTCTTGTTTCTTTCGCGCCCGATCATCCAGGTTACCAACATGAAGATGGCGAGGAATTTGTTTCCTGTCATTCCCGTGCAGTCTTTTTTCGCTGTTTAGCCACCATTTGTTTAGCGAGTAGTTCGTCTGTGGCTTGATCTAGGCAAGACCGGCCCATCCCAGGACATTGCACCAGAGGATGTTGATCACCGCACACTTCATGAAGAGGTGTTTGACGCTCTCATCGTCCGTGTTGCAGAAAACGCATCTCGGTTTATGGGGGAGGCCTCTCTTAGCCAACCTATCTGTGGTCCAAACCCGCCTCCTGTAAAGCAACCATGCATAAAACTTGATCTCGAGCGGAGCTTGGGATTCCCATACTGCCTTAGCAGCCTCGCAATTAGTGTTGGTGGCGAATTGAGCTGCGTAAACGGATTTTGCAGTATACACACCGCTACAATCCTAAGTCCAAATCCAACTGTCCTCAAAGCTGGGGTTTCAGATCTGAGGAGGGATGCTACCGGGGCGCGCACTCCGGAGATGATTGGAGCCCAAGCGTTGCTGGATTTGGCGGTGGTGATCCCAGGAGAGGATGTAGCGGCATCAGGGCACGCTTCCGTGATCTGACAGCGGC
This sequence comes from Puccinellia tenuiflora, assembly GCA_012064385.1. Classification (NCBI taxonomy): domain Eukaryota; kingdom Viridiplantae; phylum Streptophyta; class Magnoliopsida; order Poales; family Poaceae; genus Puccinellia; species Puccinellia tenuiflora. Next base: position 116,868 of record QRDG01001603.1, read on the forward strand.
AGTGATGCGCGTCCTGGCGGAACCAGATGCGCGGAGGCAGGCTATGGGAGAGGAGCTTATCGAGAGGTGCCGGACTCGGGGATGGACCCTGATGTTTCTGAAGGACAGGAATGGTATGATCCAGCAGGCTATCGCAGTCAGACCAGAGGCGCTCGCATCGATGAAGTGCACCATGGAGAGCTCGTCGGCGCAGCCAGCGGAGGCCATGGTGGTCCTGAAGTACAAGGTGTCTGGGGAGAAATAGATGGTAGGTTTGTCGAGAAGCTCGCTCTCAAAGTTCTAGTCGCTATCTCAGAACGATCCTCTTCCTGCAATTCCGGATGCGGAGGAGATCGACACTTTGCAGATCAATGTTCAGAAGCAGAATCTTCTGCTGGAAATGGAAGAGACGAGCAAATCGCTACATCAGCAGTAGGCCTGGGTGATGCAGGGGCGACGAGGCCACAGACTCCCCCGCTGGGCACTCGTCGGAGAAGAGGAAGGACGCTGATCTGAGGCAATCGGTCCAAGCGTGCGGTGCCCCCTTCCTCAGACTCTGACGAACATCACGAGCGCGTCCCTAGCGTTCAAACACAGCCGACTACTCCCACGGCTTCTGATATTACGCCTTCACCTTTTTTGCAGAAGCTGGTGCGGGTTGGGGCCCTCAATATCCCTCTCTAGATCGAGACTCCCCCTGCCTCAGCTAGGTTTTCCTCGCAGCCGCCACTCCTGGCTTGGATACGTAAAGACATCCTAGGCTCTGGATCCTTCATTTCCACTGATTTCCACCCTGCTTTCCTGGAAGATACCGAAGTGCAGGAGCCAAAGCAGATATCCAACAGAATTCTGCTTGAGGTCTTGTTGTCGGAGCAGATGCCGGATGCGAACAGAGGGAGAGGAAGGGGAAAGTGATCGGGAGGGAACAGACCATATGGAGGATCTGGACAAGAGGGGAATTGGCAGCAGCAACAGCAGAATTTCGGGCCACAGATGGGATTTGGTTTTGGTTTCCCCCCCACATGGACTATCAAAACCAATTCCCTGGGCAGTTTCCTACAAATCAATGGGTGAATCCGCAGGGGAATTGGGGGAACCCTCAGATGCAGCAGGCTTTCCTCTCACTCAGATGACGCAGTTCCCCCCTCCACAGAATTTTCAGCCGCTAATGCAACAACAGTTCGCTCAAATATCGCCCACATCTCAGCCTCCTGCGGGTGGTAATCAGCAGATGCTGCAGCAGAATCAACAGACACAAGGAGGGAAATAGGGGGGTAACAAGAACCTGAGAAAGGGGAATGCAGCTGGTGGCAATTCTGAAGCTCAGTCTTCGACAAGCGAGAAAAACCTCACTAAGGCAAAGGATAGCTATCTGAATGCAATCTGCTTCAACTGTGGAGAACCAGGCCACAACAAAACCTCTTGCCCTCGGGCTCCTTTCTACTTCATATGTAAGTCAACTGTCCACAAAGAAGATACATGCCCCGTTAGGAAGCAGAAGATGCCCACTGCCATTCTCATTGGGTGTGCTGATCCTGGGCTGGAATTCTTCCACATTGACTGCTCTGACATCAAGAAAAACAGTGGCTCGAACAATATTGGAATTGTCTACATAGAAGCTGGAGAAGTTTCAAAGGAAGACCTTGCCTAAAGAATTTGCTGTCATATACAAAACTATTTGGCCGTGGCCAATCAGAGAACTTGATGACTGGTCCTATCTTGTTAAATTTCCTCCTCACCTACCAGTGGAGGATGTGGCTGGATACCCATGTTTTGGTCTAACAAAAGAAGGAGTAACAGTTAATGTAGAAGTCTGGGATGGTGAAGTTGAGGGCAGTGAAGATGCAAGTATGATTTGGCTACAGCTACGAGGCATTAAGGCTGAATAGTGCAATTGGGGGACACTCGCCCAGTTCTCCTCAGCTTTTGGTATCATGGAAGATGTGGACTGGATAGGCGCCTTCCAATCCTTCTATGAAGTAGTGAGAGTCAAGATACTTTGCAAGGACCCCACCCTCATCCCTCCTAGTAGAGTCTTTGAAATTCATAAAAAGTTTCACGCAATTAGCATCAAAGTGGAACAGCCCCTGGCAGTGCACACATCACTCCCTGATGGCTTTGAACCTGGAGATGACAACCAGAGTAATGGGTGCAAGGAGAACAATGAGATGGACACAGGGCTGGACCCCAGCATGCAACAAAAACCTGATGGGAATTCAGGCCAAGGGAAAGAAACTGGTACCTCTGGGGGCTCTAATACCACACACAAGAAAGCCTCTCATCTGCCTGATGAAAAAGATGATACCCAAAGTTTTCTATCCCCTGATATACCTGAACATCTTGAAGCTGCAAAAAGAGACATTCTGTCCTGGTTAACATCTGACTCACCTGATGAAGATAAATGCTATGACATGCTTAGAGAAATGGAAGTGGTTGATGAAGAGGGCTACTTCTGCAATGATCAAGATCCAGTGGATTTCAGCGCTGAGGCTGAACAACACACAGTTCTGGATCCCAAAAATCCAGAGATGAGTGCTGACAGGGTCGATGATCAAGCCAACAAGAGGAGCAAAATATGGGGCCCTGTACATGGTACACGCCAATGTGAGAGGCTGCAAAAGTATGGATGGAAATCAGTTTTGCAGATGGCTCAGGAGGCCAAGAAAAGGAAGGACATGACATCAGCAACATCTAGACTTAAAGGTATAGACCCCAACCCTTTCTCTGTATTACAGCTACCTGCTCTTAAAGTTGTAGCAAATGCAGTAGGTCTATTAGTGGATGAATCTATATATGTTAGTTCAGTTGATGAGTCAACTGAAACTGCACATGCAGAGGACAATGCTTATGCTTTTCTTCCTGGTAACATAGAACAGTCTAGCGCTCCTGAGGGGGTACATAATTTTTCCTCTAGGAGCATAGAACAAGCTGGCAGTGCTCCTGAGGGGGTACTGTCAGATAACCCTCGTGATTATCTATATAACACTCTCTCGTCGCCAAAAACACCTGTCTACTCTGAGGAGGACAGTTTTTTGGATGAGAGTGTTGAGAAATGGACTAAAGTATGCAATTATAGACGGGGCAAGCACCCCAGGACAAAAAGAGTCATATGAATAGTCTAGGGTGGAACATCAGACACATTGATGCCCCCGGAAGGAAAAATCATATCATTGACACGCTTGCAAAAACGCATGCTACAATTGTTTCTTTCCAAGAAACAAAAAAGGAAAGTTTCTCACAGTCTTACTTAGATTCCATTAGTCTAAACAAACCTTTTTTCTGGAATTTCCTACCAGCTGTTAGTACAGCAGGGGGATCCTTGTTGGGATAGATGCAAACTTTTTTGAGGTCCTTGTGTGGGACATTAAAGAGTTTTCTGTTTCCTGTTTACTCAGAAACAAAGTAGACAGTAGGGTTTGGAGGCATGTTTCTATGTATGGCTCTCCTTATGAAGAAGGAAAAGAGGGTTTTATCTCGGAACTGCATAGCCTCTTCATAGATAATACTTATCCCACTCTTATTAGTGGGGATTTCAATTTAGTTGGATACCAAAAAGATAAAAGCAACTGGAATGTCAACCAGAAGTGGTGGGACAAATTCAACACCTGGGTGGACCTGTGGGGTTTGATTGAGGTCAGACTTTCCAACAGGAGATTCACCTGGGCGAACAACCAAGAAAACCTTATCATGTCTGCCATAGATAGGGTCTTCTGCACTACAGACTTGGATGGCATGTTCCCCTTAGCCAGTGCGCAGGCTTTCTCTAGAATAGGGGGTGACCACACTCCTATCCTATGGGACTCTGGAGTGGAACACCTACACCAGTCCCCCCCCTCTATAGGTTTGAGAAATGGTGGTTGCTTAGGGAGGATTTTGTGGATGTCGTGCTAAAATCCTGGGATGCCCCCACAAAAAGCACCTCTGTCATAGGGATATGGCAGGAAAAAGTCCGTAGATTTAGGAAAAGCTCCAAAGGCTGGAGTAGAAACATTGAGGCCGACTAGAGATGCCTCAAACGAGACCTCATGGTAGAGTATGATGAGTTAGATCTAAAAGTTGAGGTTGAAGATCTATCAGAAACAGAACACCAACGTATGAAAGAAATCAATCTAGAGATGCAAAAGCTTTGGCTAAAAGAGGAGGTCAAGGCTAAGCAACGTTCTAGAGATAGAGATATAGTTGAGGGAGATAGGAATACGGCTTATTTTCATGCGGTTGCTAACCAGCGTAGAAGGAAAAACATGATCCTATCCCTAGATGGGCCAGAAGGGCCAACCTCTGATTTGAAAGGCATGCTAGATGTTGCCTCTAGTTTTTATAAAAGCATGTTTTGTGCTGAGGCCAAGTCTGGCTTCTCCCTTGGAGAGGATTTTTCTCCCCTCCTGAAAAATCACACTTGAGCAAAATGCGACTATGGAACAGCCTTTCTCTGAGGAGGAAATTAAAAAAGCTGTTTTCAGCTCATATTCGGATGGGGCCCCTGGTCCAGATGGCTTGTCCTTTATGTTTTACTAGAAATGTTGGGAAATTGTCAAGGCTGATATTGTTGCCCTTGTCCAAGATTTCTATCTGGGTAAATTGGATTTATATAGACTTAACTTTGCCGTGTTGTCTCTAGTCCCAAAAGAGTCGGATGCCTCCTCTATGAAGAAATTCAGGCCCATTAGTCTACTCAACTGCATTTTCAAAATTTTCTCTAAAGTCATTACCACCAGATTTGGTGCTATTATGGACTCCATAATCTCCCCGAACCAAACTGCCTTTATTAAGGGAAGATATATTTTAGAAAGCGTGGTTACGGCGCATGAGGTTCTCCACTCTGTCTTTCATGGTCAGGAAGAGGGTGCAGTCCTGAAACTAGAATACGAAAAAGCTTTGACAAGGTTGACCTAGACTTTCTAGATGATCTGCTCCTCAAAAGAGGCTTTGGCCCAAATCTGAGGAAATGGTTCAATTAGCCACTAGAGGAGGTTATGTTGGTGTTAAGATTAATAACACCATAGGGAATTTCTTCACCACAATTAGAGGCTTGCAGTAGGGAGACCCCATGTGCCCCATCCTTTTCAACATGGTCGTCGACGTGTTCACAAAAATGTTGATTAGGGCTGCCTCCTCCAACCTCATAAAAGGCCTCTGTCCTGATTTGTGCCCCGGAGGTGTCATTAGTCTACAATACGCTGACGACACAATCCTCTTCCTGGAAAACAATCTAGAGACAGCTAGAAACCTGAAAAGTGTTCCCACCTGTTTTGAGCAAGTCTCTGGAATGAGAATAAACTACAATAAGAGCGAGCTTGTCCCAATTAATTTAGATAGGGGGATACAGACTCCCTCAAAAGCATTTTTGAATGTGTGGTTGGCTCCTTCCCCATCAAATACTTGGGTATGCATCATGACAAGCTTAGGAGGGAGGACCTCCATCCCATTATAGACAAAATTCTGAAAAGAATTGCGGGCTGGAGAGGGAAACTTCTTTCCTATGCTGCCAGGGTAGCCTTGATTAGATCTTGTCTTGCTAGTATCCCGGTCTACTTGCTTTCCTTTTTCAAATTTCCTAAATGGGCTCTTGATCTCATCAATGCGCAAATTTCGCACTGCCTTTGGAATGATACAAAAGAAAAAAGAAGGCTCCATCTTGCAAACTGGAACTTAGTTTGCATGTCGAAGAAGTTTGGAGGGCTAGGGGTACCTCTGCTTAGAGATGTTAACCTTTGCCTACTAGCCTCTTGGGTCAAAAGGTACATAAATGGAGATAGCAAGCCGTGGAAAAACTTAGTAGATGCAAAATATAAAACCTGCAAACCAAACATCTTTTGCAGCCCTGACTTAAACGCTTCTAGATTCTGGAAAGGGTTTATGTGGGCTACGAGGGCGGTTAAATTTGGATATACATGGTTTGTTGGAGATGGGGCTAAAATTAGATTTTGGGAAGACACCTGGTTTGGTTCCTCCCCGCTCTCGATCCAATTCTGGGACTTGTACACTGTGTGCAATGAAAACCTGGCCACTATCCAGCAAGCCTGGGATGGGGTGAACCTCAAATTCACCTTTAGAAGGAACTTTAATGCTAAAATGATGCAGCAGTGGCTGGAGCTGGAGCAAATTGCTACCAGCCTCCACCTCTCCTTTGACTGCGACTCTCTAGTTTGGTCTTACACAGCTGATGGGGTTTATTCCTCTAGTTCCTTTTACAATATCATTAGCTTCCGAGGGGTGACTAAGGCCCATATCCCTACTGTCTGGTCCTTAATTATTCCTCCTAGAGTGCAAATATTCATCTGGCTTTTGTCAAACAATAAGCTAATGACCAGGGATAATCTCCTGAAAAGGAACATGAAAAAACCTCTGGACTGTGTTTTCTGCTGCGAGCTTGAATCGATTAACCACCTTGTCGTGGGGTTGTCACGGCAAGTTCTTCCTCAGGGAAGATGAGTTCCGGGGCCATTGATGACTGAAGTACGTAGGAACGGTTAATCTCGCCAAGGAACAAGGATTTACCCAGGTTCGGCCCCTCTGATTCGAGGTAAAGACCTACTTCCTGCTTCTATGTTATTGCTCTTGATTATATCTCGATTACAAGGACCCGGCTCCCACAATTCAGGAGCCGGCGACTTCTCTCTGGTGGCTAGGGTGTCTCTACTGGTTGAAGCTTATCTCTCTTCGAACTCATCTATCTAAGGTCCAGGACCCTGCTTATAAAGGCCGCCGGGTCCCTGGACTTACAGCTTACACCGAGTCAGACTAGAACACGGAGTCCTACTCTACGTCTTAGTCTTCCAAGTTAGACTCCGGGTTGTACTTGGACTCCTTCTTTGGACGAGCCTCTTTCTCCACACGGGCCTTGGTCGGCTTGTCTCCAGCCCAGCCCATGCGACTTGTCTCGTGACTCGGCGTTGGCCTTCTTGGTCTTGGCGGGTCTACTTTCCGGGTCCATGGGCCTACCTATAAAGTATCCCCCCATCAGTAGCCCCCGAATTTATCTTGGGCGCAGCTTGGCGGCTTCTTTTGACTTGTTGGTTCGACTCCCTGGGTCGACTCCTTCCACTTGAGCCACAGGCTCCAAAGTCGCTTGCTGCTAGCTCCAAGATGAATTCCTGCATAAAGACATAATAAATATAAAAGATGAGTCTATCTTCATTCCTTGTTCAAGTCATCGCCCCTGCCCTTGCACATGCTGGCCGGGTCTACTGTGACTCTTGCGAACAAGGACCAGACAACTTGATTTTCACTGCCACAGGACTCGTCATTCTGGGACAAGCCGGCTTCATCCACTTCTGTACTTTAACCTTTCTCTGCTATGTCTTTTCTGTTAACCACTGAACTGTTGCTAATGAAACGTTATCCATAGTTTACTGTGGACCTTCACTTTAACTCTCTTAGGGTTTTACCCTCTCGATAAATACCGAAGGGTTAGGTTTTAAACCTCACTTGCCCCTTTCAGCTCAAAACCTCTCCTTTCTCTTCGCGCCCATCTCTTCCCGTGCCCAGCTCATACCGCCCGCACGCCATGGCTCCCAAGCGCGCAAAGACCACATCCAAGGCCAAGGCATCCTCGTCGAGCAGGACGGTGGACATCGCCGCCGCGGCCGCCGCCGCCGCAAAATCCTCCTCCAAGCGATCGATTTCCGCCGATTGGGGTGGATCTGTGGTCACGGCGGAGCAATTGAAGACTCATAGGCTCTCAGGTTTGATTCCTTCTAGCGCTCAAGCTCGGGCCCCAGGGGATGAGGTTGTTCCCTCTCCCGCTAAGGGCGAAGTAGTTGTCTTCGTGGAGCACCTGTTCCGCGGATTTTCTCCCCCCGGCGATCTTTTCTTCCGCCAGCTCCTCGAACTCTATGAGCTGCGGATTCACGATCTGGCTCCTAATTCCATTCTCACCCTTTCCAATTTCGTCGTTCTCTGTGAGGATTACCTCCAGATTAAGCCTGACATCAATCTCTGGCTTGAACTTTTCTACTGCAACCCTCAGCCCGAGACCTCTGGGGGCCCTCTTCTCCAATGTGGCGCCGTCGCTCTTCAACGGCGCCTCAACTCTGTCTTCCCAAAGCCAATCTTTCCCAATCGCATCAAGGATTGGCAAAAAACCTTCTTCTATTGCAAGGACACCTCCCCTGCAAATGAACCAAAACTTCCCTTGTTCTCTGAGGACCGCCTTCGGGCGACTCCTCTGATGAAAGCTAGGTGCCCAGAGGCCGCCCGGCCAAGAGTCGAGTCTCTGATCACTCGAATCCGGGCCCTCTTATCTCATAACTTAGAAAATATGGATCTTGTCCGCTGCTGGACGACCTGGAGAATCCAGCCACTGAGTCCTAGGACTCGGTTGATATGCTCATATACTAGATGTGCTGGTGATGACCTCCGAGTGACGGAGCAATTATCCGATGGACCCGAACTTGGTCGACTTATCAAAAAGTTGACTGGGAAACCGGTGAAGGACCAAGCCCATTTTGGGCTCCAGCCATTCTGCTCCACCAACCCAGCTCCTGATGTAAGTATCATTCTCTACTTTATCTCTACCTTGATCTTACTTGCACTGCTTACTGACTCACTTTTGTTAACTATACTGCAGCTCACCGACTCCTTCTGGAAGCCGGCTTCTGGAGCTGGTACTAAGAACAAAGCTGAAGCTGAGGCTGAAGAGGAAGTTGAGGAGGAGACTCCTGCCACAGATCAAACTACTGTGGCAGAAGACACTGATGATGCTAATGAGGAGTCCTCCCAGGGGGCTCCCGTTGAAGATGATGCTGCCGATGAGGAGTCCTCACCAGAGGCTCCAACTGAAAATGCTGATGAAGAGGAGTCCTCTCAGGAGGCTCCCATTGTGGAAGAAATTGACGACGACGAGTCCTCTCCAGAGGCTCCCGTCACGAGACAAGCTGACACTACCTCTGCTGCTGCTCAGCCATCAATATCTGCGGAGTCCTCAGCTAGGAGTCACTCCTCCTCTTCTCCAGCCTCAAACACTAATGGCTCTCGAGAGGCTGTTCCCAAGGTACCACTCTCACGAGTCCTTGGGTCCTCTCGCTCTCCCACTAAGCCTGAAGAACACATGCAGAGTGTTATCGCCGCCAGGAAGAGGAAGCTGCGCTCCGATGGGCCTGCAGATGCTCCTGAGCCTCTGCCAGTTTCACACCAGCGGAAATCGGCTTCTCCTCCCCATAAGGATGACTCTTACCACTCTGGGATGTCAATGCCTTCTTCAGACTCTCAGGCCTCCTTGGACCTGGAGACCAATATTGGGTAAGGTTCCTTTGTTTCTATACTTGTATTCAAATGACTTCTGCTTTTTTCCCTTTTCATTAATTCTGGAGCTGACTTCTATCTTTGTGTATTTCAGGGCTCGGCCTTGCGCTAAAGTAACCAAGCTCCCAGGCATGGCTGATGCCACCTCCGGTCGTGGACCTGCACCTCCTTCGGCTTCCGAGACTACAAGCGCAAGGACGGGTCCTTCCATTGCTGCATCTGCTGGTACAGCGTCAACTCCAACCATCCCCGAGTCCCCTTCAAGGACTCGGGCAACGACTCCAACAATAGCCCAGCCCACCTCTGGGACTGGGACTCCTGATATTGCGCCTCAAGTTCAGCCGGCTCCGGTGAAGCCGACTCCTGCAGCCTCTCCGTCCATCAAGATCAAGTCGTCAACTGATTATAGCCGACTTCGAGTAGCTGATAACATGTCATTTTCTGAAGCTTATGCTAAAGCGGTTGACTTGAACGATCAATCTGCTAGGCTGAAGGATGACGAGCAAGCTGCTCTTAGATCTCTCCTCATGGTTCATGAAGTAAGTCCTCTGACTTCACCTTATATGCTTTTCTGGCATCATCCTATCCCAGTAGCCCCCAAGCACCTGTCTGTGGTGACTTGTGACTAGGATAGGTGCTTTGATTTGAAACTGAACTCAATTGCTATATAGAAAAATTTTGCACACTGTAGCCCCCAAGCACTGGGTCCTTAGCTTTTACTAGGACTCGGGGCTGATAATTTACTATCTGTCGGGTCCTTAGACCAAAAACTTTCGCACGAGTAGCCCCCAAGCGCCGAGTTGTCAGCTTGCGACGACTTGGAGCTACCAACATATGTAATTTACTGATACCTTACTTGAAGAAGAATTTCTGTTCTGTGAGTAGCCCCCAAGCGCCAAGTTGCTTACTTGTGGCGACTTGGAGCTGCAAATATATCTACTTTATTCATACTTAACTTGATGAAAAATTCTGATCTGCCAGTAGCCCCCAAGCGCCAAGTTGCTAACTTGTGGCGACTTGGAGCTTATGACTTGTCAACTAGGACTCATGCCTGCTTTTCTGATAGAAAAAATTGACTCCTGAGTAGCCCCCAAGCGCCAAGTTGTTTAACTTGTGACGACTTGGAGCTCATGAGTTCTTTATTTGACTTGTGGAGCTCACTTTTGCTTTATGACTTGTAATTGCAGTGCATTGTCTCTAAGATGAAGAGAGACATGAAAGAACTTGAGGACCAGGCAGCTGCCAGTGCCAGGTCTGCCATGGCCGAAAAAGAACACTCCCTTCAGCTTGAGAAGGATCTGAAAGCCCTGGCTGCTCAACTGGAGCAAGTAAATAAAGAGTCGGCTGGTGCCAAAAAGATCGCCCAGAAGGCACACAACGACCTGAAGGCTGTGTTCGACACTTGCAAAAAGGGCATTGGTGCCATGTGCCAACACATATTTGGTGAGTTTATGACTTTTGCTTGCTTCCTTTTTGCACTTCTCTAAATTTCTTTTCAACTGATAATCACTCTTTGATCTCTGCAGGGACTGACTCCCCAAAACTTAAACTGCCCACAAGCAAGCAACTATCTGAGATGCTTGATTACTGTCATGGGCTACAAGAGGGAGCCCGTGCTGTGGTCAAATATCTGAACCATAAAGGCAAGTGCCCCAAAGAGCCTGAACGTCTGGTGGACGAGTTGTCCAGAGCACCAGGCTATATGCGTCTGTGGAAACAGTCTTCCATGAGGAGAGCCTCCATCAGGATCTTGGCTTTAGCCCACAGCTACTATCCAACTGTCCTAGAGCCGGCAATGCTTACAATGGGGAAGCCTGAGCAACATGAGGATGGGAAACCTTTTACTCAGGACGACTTCAAGGCCGAAGAAAAATTGGTGCGGCCATATGCTTGTGAGATTGCCAATAAGATGGACCCTGAGGTATGGGTTCATCATTATGATTTGGAGAACAAAAGAGTCGCTCCAGAAACTCCTCAGATAGTAAACTTTGGCCGCCCATCACAGGACCCATCTGGTGTATTCTCTTCTTCTACCGGTCCGAGTTCATCGTCACCGGCGGCTCATGTTCAAAGTGCCGAGCCCACTCTGAAGACTCCTGCTGCGCCCACTCCTTCTAGAGCTGTCTCTGGAGACGCTCAGAAACAAGCTGAGCTCGCTAAGCACATGAAGAGTCCCAAGGGTACTGGCTTTCAAACGAAAAAAGTCGCCACCAAGCCTCCATTGAAGCCGACTCCTCCTTCTGCTGCTCAAGCACAAGACAAATCTCCTCTGAAGAAGGGCTCCTCAACTCCTGCTGTTCAAGCAAAGGACAGGTCTCCTGCTAAGAAGGACTCCCCGACTCTGGCTAAGGAGTCGACTCCTCTGGAAGACAATCCCTTGAATGACTTTTGATTACTATGTAATGCTGTGCTGTTAGTATCTAAACTCTGTAATAATGCACTACTGGTATTTTTAAACTATTTAGCTTGTTAGCTATTTTGAATTTGTGCCAATCGGCTTGGTTCTTATAACCCGTCTAATTTTTCGCTGATGAATAAGTAGGCCCTGCATGACTTCTCTTACAGTGTGTGCTGACAGGTTCTTAACTCATACGTTCCTTAGGATCCATAAGAGAGCGAAACAAGTCATGCCTGTAGATAGTTCATATTGTGCAGGATGCATCTGACTTACCAGCGAGAAAACTAGGAAAATTTGGCTACTGTGCCGGGTCCAAGGGTTTAAGCTTAACTTTTTTCACTGAAAAGCAAGCCCCCAAGAACCTGATGATCAAAATTTAAAGAACAAAGCGCACTCACTGGGTGACTCGACTAAAGGACTCATGTTCACAAAAGCCGGCTTTATTTCATTTGATCATAACAATGCGATTACATCTAGGCATGGCTCACTGGGCTCTTTGCCTTGCAACTCATAAAACTATTACAACTTAAGTATAATATGGACGCAACTGAGCTATGTTCCAAGGCCTCTTTGCCTCTGCATAAGGATCTAGTGAGTGAGCTGTATCAGCTCCTTTGCCTACACTTGCCGGCTCTCGCACATCCATTAGATAGTACGACCCGTTGTTCAGATTCTTACTTATGACGAACGGTCCTTCCCATAGTGGAGATAACTTGTGCATCCCTTCCTTATTCTGGACAAGGCGAAGCACTAAGTCTCCTTCCTGGAAAGTCCGGGTCTTGACTCTGCGTGCGTGATATCGCCGCAAGCCCTGCTGATAAACTGCTGATCTCTCAAGGGCTAACTCCCTTGCTTCCTCAAGTGCATCGACCGAGTCCTGGCGGGCGAGTTCGTTTTCTGTCTCAACGTAATTGGCGACTCGTGGCGAGTCATGCAACAAGTCGCTTGGCAAGACAGCTTCTGCTCCATACACCATGAAGAAAGGTGTGAAGCCAGTGGATCTGTTAGGAGTCGTCCTGATGCTCCAAAGTACTGCTGGTAACTCCTCAACCCAAGACCCGGCGGCTCTCAGCAAAGGGACTCGGAGCCGAGGCTTAATTCCCTTCAGCAACTCCTGATTTGCACTCTCTGCTTGTCCATTGGACTGTGGATGTGCCACTGAGGCTAGGTCGAGTCTGATGTTGTTCTCACCACAAAACTTGGCCATCTCCCCCACTGATAAGTTGGTACCATTGTCTGTAATGATGCTATGAGGGTATCCAAAGCGTGCTGCTATTTTCTTGAAGAATCTCACAGCTGATGCACCGTCGACTCTGCTGACGGGTTCCACTTCCACCCATGTCGTGGGGTTGTCACGGCAAGTTCTTCCTCCGGGAAGATGAGTTCTGGGGCCATTGGTGATTGAAGTACGTGGGAACGGTTAATCTCGTCAAGGAACAAGGATTTACTCAGGTTCGGCCCCTCTGATTCGAGGTAAAGACCTACTTCCTGCTTCTATGTTATTGCTCTTGATATATCTAGATTACAAGGACCCGGCTCCCACAACTTAGGAGCCGGCGACTTCTCTCTGGTGGCTAGGGTTTCTCTATTGGTTGAAGCTTATCGATCTAAGGTCCAGGACCCCGCTTATAAAGGCTGCCGGGTCTCTGGACTTACAATTTACACCGAGTCATACTAGAACACGGAGTCCTACTCTACGTCTTGGTCTTCCAAGTTTAGACTCCGGGTTATACTTGGACTCCTTCCGGACGGGTCCTTTCCTCATCATGGGCCTTGGTCGGCTTGTCTCCAGCCCAGCCCATGTGACTTGATACGTGACTCGGCTTTAGCCTTCTTGGTCTTGGCGGGTCTACTTTCCGGGTCCATGGGCCTACCTATAAAGTATCCCCCCATCAGTAGCCCCCGAATTTATCTTGGGCGCAGCTTGGCGGCTTCCTCTGACTTGCTGGTTCGACTCTCTGGGTCGACTCCTTCCACTTGAGCCAAGGGCTCCAAAGTCGCTTGCTGTTAGCTCCAAGATGAATTCCTGCATAAAAACATAATACATACATAAAATGAGTCCACTCTTATCCCTTGTTCAAGCCACCACTCTTCCTTCGTACTAGCAGGCCGGGTTCTGGTGTGACGCTTGCAAGCAAGGACTAGATAACTTGATTTCACTGTCACAGGACCCGTCATTCTGAGACAAGCCGGCTACTTCCATATCTGCGACTTTGACCTTTCCATATTATAATTTCTTATCTGTCTGTTTGGCCACTAGAACGTTTTTACTGAAACGTTATCCATAGTTAACTGTGGACCCACTCTGTAACTTTCTAGGGTTTTACCCCCCTTTATAAATCGCGGAGGGTTAGGTCATAAACCTCACTTGCCCCCTCAGCTCAAAACTTCTCCTTCCTCTCTTCGCGCCCATCTCTTCCCGCGCCCAACACGCACCGCCCGCACGCCATGGCTCCCAAGCGCTCAAAGACCACATCGAAGGCCAAGGCAACCTCGTCGAGCAGGACGGTGAACATTGCCGCCGCGGCCGCCGCCGCCGCAAAACCCTCTTCCAAGCGGTCGATCTCCGCCGATTGGGGTGGATCCGTGGTCTCGGCAGAGCAATTGAAGACCCACAGGCTCTCAGGTTTGATTCCCTCTAGTGCTCAAGCTCGGGCCCCAGGGGATGAAATTGTTCCCTCTCCCGCTAAGGGTGAAGTAGTTGTCTTCGTGGAGCACCTATTCCGCGGCTTTTCTCCCCCCGGCGATTTTTTCTTCCGCCAGCTCCTCGAGCTTTACGAGCTGCAGATTCACGATCTTGCTCCTAACTCCATTCTCACACTTTCTAATTTCGTCGTTCTCTGTGAGGATTACCTCCAGATTAAACCTGACATCAACCTCTGGCTCGAGTTATTCTATTGCAATCCTCAACCCGAGACCTCTGGAGGCCCTCTTCTCCAATGCGGCGCCGTCGCCCTTCAACGGCGCCTCAACTCTGTCTTCCCTAAGCCAGTTTTCCCAAACCGCATCAAAGACTGGCAAAAAACCTTCTTTTATTGCAAGGACACTTCCCCTGCAAATGAACCCAAGCTTCCCCTGTTCTCTGAGGAACGCCTCCGGGCGACTCCTCTGATGAAAGCTAGGTGCCCAGAGGCCGACCGGCCAAGGGTCGAGTCTCTGATCACTCGCATCCGGGCCCTCTTGTCCCATAACTTGGAGAATATGGATTTGGTCCGTTGCTGGACAACTTGGAGAATCCAGCCGCTGAGTCCTAGGACTCGACTGATCTGCTCATATACCAGATGCGCTGGTGATGACATCCGAGTTACAGAGCAGCTGTCTGATGGACCCGAACTTGGTCGACTCATCAAGAAGTTGACTGGGAAACCGGTGAAGGATCAAGCTCATTTCGGGCTCCAACCCTTCTGCTCGACTGTCGGGGATATGAANCGACTGAAAGAACTCATGTTCACAGAAGTCGGCTTTATTTCCTTTGATCATAATAATTTGATTACATCTAGGCATGGCTCATTAGGCTCTTTGTCTTTCAACTCATAAGCTATTACAACTTAAGTATAATAAGGACGTAACTGAGCTATGTTCCATGGCCTCTTTGCCTCTGCATAGGGATCTAGCGTATGAGCTGTGTCAGCTCCCTTTACTTTCACATGCCGGCTCTCGTACATCCATTAGATAGTACGACCCATTGTGCAAGTTATTGCTTACGACGAACGGTCCTTCCCATGGTGGAGATAACTTGTGCATCCCTTCCCTGTTTTGGACAAGGCGAAGCACTAAGTCGCCTTCCTGGAAAGTCCGAGTCTTGATTCTGCGTGCGTAATATCGCGCAAGTCCTGCTGATAAACTGCTGATCTCTCAAGGGCTAACTCCCTTGCTTCTTCGAGTGCGTCCACCGAGTCCTGGCGGGCGAGTTCATTTTTCTGTCTCGACATAATTGGCGACTCGTGGCGAGTCATGCAACAAGTCGCTTGGTAAGACAGCTTCTGCTCCATACACCATGAAGAAAGGTGTGAAGCCAGTGGATCTGTTAGGAGTCGTCCTGATGCTCCAAAGTACTGCTGGTAACTCCTCAACCCAAGACCCGGCGGCTCTTAGTAAAGGGACTCGGAGCCGAGGCTTAATTCCCTTCAGCAACTCCTGATTTGCCCTCTCTGCTTGTCCATTGGACTGTGGATGTGCCACTGAGGCTAGGTCGAGTCTGATGTTGTTCTCACCACAAAACTTGGCCATCTCTCCAACTGATAAGTTGGTACCATTGTCTGTAATGATGCTATGAGGGTATCCAAAGCGTGTTGCTATTTTCTTGAAGAATCTCACATGCTGATGCACCGTCGACTCTGCTGACGGGTTCCACTTCCACCCACTTGGTGAACTTGTCAACTGCTACTAGCAGATGGGTCTTCTGACAAGGCGACTTTGAGAAAGGGCCCACCATGTCGAGTCCCCAAACTGCAAATGGCCACGTGATAGGAATAGTTCTGAGTTCTTGGGCTGGCACGTGGTCTTGCCTTGCGTACCTTTGGCACCCGTCACAAACTCGCACTATCTTTTCTGTGTCCAGATGTGCTATTAACCAAAAGAACCCGTGCCTGAAAGCTTTTGACACCAAGGATCTAGTGGATGCATGATGACCACAATCTCCTGCATGAATCTCTTGCAGTATTTGCCTACCCTCTTCTGGAGACACACACCGCTGGTAGACTCCAGTGGCACTCCTTCTGTACAACTCGCCGTCAATGACTGTGTAGGATTTGCATCGTCTGATGAGCTGTCTCTGTTTGACTTCCTCCTTTGGGAGTTCACCCCTAAGGAGATATGCAAGGTAGGGCTTTGTCCATGCTGGTATTGCTCGCACTGCTGCTACCAACACCGACTCTGGGTCTGGAAAGGCTAACTCCTTCTCTGAAGGCAACTTGACTGAAGGGTGATGTAGTTCATCCAAGAACACATTTGGTGGTACTTTCTCTCGACGAGAGCCGAGTCGTGATAACGCATCAGCAGCCTCGTTCTTGCGCCTGTCAATATGCTCCACTTGATAACCAGAAAAGAACCCGGCTATCTGTTCGACTGCTCTTCTATAAGCCGCCATGTTTGCATCCTTCGAGTCCCAGGTTCCAGACACTTGCTGAGCTACGAGATCCGAGTCTCCAAAGCACCTGATACGCTTGATGTTCATCTCCTTGGCCAAACGCAGGCCATGTAGCAAAGCCTCATACTCTGCCATGTTGTTGGTACAATCAAAGTGCAACTGAAGGACATATGCCAACTTATCTCCTTTAGGTGAGGTTAACACCACGCCGGCTCCTGAGCCTTCTAACTGTCTGGACCCATCAAAGTGCATTGTCCAATACTTGGTGCAAGGGGTACTTGGTGAAGATGTAAAATCTGTCCAATCATTGACAAAATCAACCAAAGCTTGAGATTTGATCGCTGTCCTTGGCTCATATGTGATATGATAAGGACCCAACTCAATTGCCCACTTGGCGACTCGCCCTGTTGCCTCTCTGTTGCGTATAATATCTGCCAGCGGTGCTGAACTCACCACCTTAATTGGATGCTCTTGGAAATAATGCTTGAGCTTTCTACTTGCAAGAAAAACTCCATAGACCAACTTCTGCCACTGTGGGTACCTTTGCTTTGACTCTGTGAGAACTTCACTGATGTAGTAGACAGGTCTCTGCACTGGGTACTCCTTTCCTTCCTCTGATCGTTCCACCACTACTACTGCACTGACAACTCTCTCGTTGGCAGCTACATATAATAGCATGGGCTCCTTATCTGTAGGAGCTGCAAGCACTGGTGCTGTTGACAAAGTTTTCTTCAACTCCTCAAAAGCACGGTCAGCTTCTTCATCCCATAGGAATTTATCTGACTTCTTCAGGAGTCGGTAGAGAGGACCCGCCTTCTCCCCGAGTCTTGAAATAAACCTGCTTAGAGCTGCCACACATCCAGTGAGCTTTTGAACGTCCTTCAGACAAGTCGGCTTCTGCAAGTTATGGATAGCCTTGATTTTCTCTGGATTTGCCTCGATGCCTCTCTCTGAAACGATGAAGCCTAGGAGTTTGCCCGCAGGGACTCCAAAGACACACTTGGTTGGGTTGAGCTTCATCTTGTACTTGCGTAGGTTCTCAAAGGTTTCTGTCAGGTCTGCTATCAGAGAGTCGGCCTTCTGAGACTTGACCACTACATCATCCACATAAGCGTGAATATTCCTTCCAATCTGTTTCTTGAAACAATTCTGAATACATCTCTGATATGTAGCTCCTGCGTTCTTGAGTCCAAAGGGCATTGTTGTGTAGCAAAATGCTCCAAAGGGCGTGATGAAGGACGTCTTCAGCTCATCCTCTATGTTGAGTCTGATCTGATGGTACCCTGAATATGCATCCAAGAAACAAAGCAACTCTGACCCCGCTGTGGAGTCAATGATCTGGTCTATGCGAGGTAGTGCAAACGGGTCCTTAGGGCAATGCTTGTTTAGGCCCGTGAAGTCGATGCACATACGCAACTCTCCTGTTTTCTTTGGTACTAACACTGGATTGGCCACCCACTCTGGGTGAAAGACCTCCTTGATGAACTCGGCTGCGAGGAGCCGAGCCACCTCTTCTCCTATGGCTTTCCTCCTGTCATCATGAAACTTGCGCAGACCCTGCTTAACTGGTCTTGCATTAGGATTAACATGTAAGCTGTGCTCGGCGAGTTCTCTCGGGACTCCTGGCATGTCAGATGGCTTCCATGCAAAAACATCCCGATTCTCACGGATGAACTCGACGAGCGCGCTTTCCTATTTATCAGAGAGGTGTGCCCCAATGGTGAACTGCTTGGAAGAATCACCAGGGGTAAAGTCGACTTGCTTTGTGTCCTGAGCTGACTTGAATTTCATCTTCTCCTCTGTGGCCGGTTTCTTAAGGACCGAGTTGTCCTCCGGGTCCACATTTGCCTTGTAAAACTTCAGCTCCTCTTGAGCACAAGCTGTCTCAGCCATAGCTGCATCACCTAACTCGCACTCCAATGCCATCTGTCTGCTGCCATTAACTGTAATGACTCCTGCTGGACCTGGCATCTTGAGCTTCAAGTACACATAACATGGCCTGGCCATAAACTTAAAATATGCAGGTCGACCAAAAAGAGCATGATATGGGCTCTTAAGATCCACTACCTCAAAGGGCATAATCTCTGAACGAAAATTCTCCACTGTGCCAAAAGCAACCTCAAGATAAATCTTACCAATGGGCTTGGCCGACTTCCCTGGTACTATCCCATGGAACACTGTCTCTGTTGGAATTAGCTGTCTATCTTGCAGCTGCATCCTCTTGAATGTGTCATAATATAAGATGTTGATACTGCTTCCACCATCCATAAGCACTTTGTTCAATGTATAGCCCCCAACTTGAGGTGCTACTACCAAGGCTAGCTGCCCTGGCTCGTCGACTCTTGGAGGATGATCTGCCCGACTCCATGTGATGGTTTGCTCTGACCACCTGAGCCACTGTGGAAGGGCCGGCTCTACTGCATTAACTGCTCTAACTTTCAACTTCTTGGAACGCTTGGACGTACTAGTTGTGAAGACATGGTAGCTGCCACGACTCGGGTTTTGCTGCCGAGTTGTGACATAATACTGACCATTGCCATCATTGAGCTGCTTCGGGTTCTGCTGGAACCCGCCCTGCTGGTTACCTCCTCCTTGAGGTTGGTTTGGGTTATTGCCGGCTCCTCCACCGTTATTGCCGGGTCCTCCGGCTCCATTGTTTCCTCTATAGCCACCATTGTTGTTACCTCCTCCTGGCCCTTGGAACCTGGCGCGCTGCAAATCTACGCACTGTCCCAAGGTATGACCGCATCTACCGTTCTTGGCGTGTTTAGGGCATGGAATTCTCAAGACCTCCTCTGTGCTTGGAGTACGGCCTTGGTATCCACCAGAATTATTGTCCTTGCGTCTGACTCCAGTGTTTGTGTTGGCCACTAGGTCAGAGTTGTCTCCATACGGCCTCTTGCCACCACCTTGATTCTGGTTTTGATTCTGGTTCTGACTCTGACCGTTGCCACCTTGTCCTTTAGTCCCTTCCTCCTGATCCTTTGTTTTGTCTGTGGCAGCAGTGCTTATTAGCACCTGCCATGATCTCACCAATCGTAAGGGGAATACCTTGATTCAGGCTCTCCTTCATACGACCTAGCTTCCAACTCAAGGGATTGTAACTGCAATTTCTCTCCATCGCCATTAACACTGAAACTGGTGGGAGTCCTTGTGAGGAGTTAATGATCTCTGAGACTCGCTTCATCCAGTGCCTTGCTGACTCGCCCTTCCTCTGGACACACCGCTCCAGGTCCTCGATGGTGCTGAGTTTTTTGCATGTGCCCTGGAAGTTCTGAATAAAAGCCGCCTTCAATTGCTCCCAAGAGTTGATTGACCTAGGAGGCAAGTTGCGCATCCAAACCTTGGCTGCTCCCTCCATCATAAGATACATGAACTTGGCACACAGATTACCTGTGGCATTGCGAATACTCATCGCCATCTCGTATGTACCCAACCAAGAGGTCGGGTCCATGTTGGGCTCATAGTTTGGAACCTTGCGCGGCTCCTTGAAACTGCTGGGGAAGGACTCGGACCTGATGGCATCAGACAAACACTCTGGTCCTGTTAATGCTGGGGAAGCACCAGGAGAAGTCACCTCCTCGTGCACCCGGGTTGGCTGAGGCGGGTTGGCTGCACCCACTAACGCTCTGTCCCTCTCTGCCTCCCGAGCTCTTGCTGCTTCTCTTTCTCGTCGTTGCCTTGCTTCATCAACCACTAGCTGAGCCTGTGAAGCAGTTGGCATGTTTGCACGATTCCTCACTAGCTCACGACGCCTTGCACTCGTAGAGTTGGCCGGGTTGGACTCACCGTGCCGACTCCTCGTACCTGAGTTAAAGGGTGTTGAATGTAGCCTACTTGCATCTGGAAAAGTTGGATACAAAGCTTGCTGAGTTAAAGCTGTCTTCAGTAGCTCGATAGCCTCACGAGTCTCCTGTCCTGCTGGTCCCTCTGGTACCACAATATTCTCCAATCTCAGAGTCGCCGCATGAACGTTGTCCATAGGATTAGAGTAATGTCCCTCTGGAGTATGAAATCTGTTAGGCTGAGACCCTAAGCCACCAGATGCTCCTCCTCCGACTCCTCCTTCAGGCGGTGGTCCGTTGGTACGGCTGCCTCCCGGTCCTTCTGGGGGTGGTGGTGGTGGTGGTGGTGGTGGTGCTCCTCCGGCTCCTCCTGCGGCGCCTCCTGCTGCCGCTGAGCCTCCTAGTCCGGCTCCTCTGCCTGGACCATTAGGTGTGGTGAATAAATTGGTTGGATTGATGTGGACTCCATCATGCAAGCGACTCCTGGCTCTGCGGTGTTGAATTGAAGTAAGCTCCTCGCGGCGCCTCCGCACAACTTGAGCTTCATCCTGGACTCGGGCCCGCTCTTCGGCCAATCTACGATTTGCTTCTGTGATATCAGCTAGTTGCCTCTCCAACGCAGTACGAGCATTGGTTAACTCAGCCGCCCTCTCTGCGGCATTACTTGCATTAATTTCCTTTGTCAATAGAGTCGGATCAAACTGATTCCCAGTGTTTCCAGACATGTAGACTCCCACAACACGAGCGCGTACTGGCGACTCCTCATAATCCTCTTCCTCTATCCCATACCCAAGCCGATCTTCAAACAAGGGTAGGATGGACTCTGAATCTGCATCATAATCTGAATCTGACTCTTGCAGCATCTCTGGTTTCTCAGCTAGGGGTTCCTCAGACTCGGCGATGATGCCGACCTCTGAAGTTCCGACCGACTCCTCGCCGTCGGACTCGACGACAACGGTTGGCTCTGATACTGACTCCGCCGAGTTCACGCGAAGACCCGACGCGCAAACCATCCCGACGAACACGTTGATTCCTCCAAAGACAAGCTGGTAGCCTTCGTCGACTTCGTTCATCTCCGAAGTCCAGCCTGAGTCATCGATCTCGGTCTCTCCATGCTCATCCGTGTAGACCCGCCCGATGGCGAGTTTCTCCATAGCCCGACGAGCAGCTCCAACGATCTCAACTCCTTTTGTCACCATAGGCCCCACGGTGGGCGCCAACTGTCGTGGGGTTGTCACGGCAAGTTCTTCCTCAGGGAAGATGAGTTCCGGGGCCATTGATGACTGAAGTACGTAGGAACGGTTAATCTCGCCAAGGAACAAGGATTTACCCAGGTTCGGCCCCTCTGATTCGAGGTAAAGACCTACTTCCTGCTTCTATGTTATTGCTCTTGATTATATCTCGATTACAAGGACCCGGCTCCCACAACTCAGGAGCCGGCGACTTCTCTCTGGTGGCTAGGGTTTCTCTACTGGTTGAAGCTTATCTCTTCGAACTCATCTATCTAAGGTCCAGGACCCTGCTTATAAAGGCTGCCGGGTCTCTGGACTTACAGGCTACACCGAGTCACACTAGAACACGGAGTCCTACTCTACGTCTTGGTCTTCCAAGTTAGACTCCGGGTTGTACTTGGACTCCTTCTTTGGACGAGCCTCTTTCTCCACACGGGCCTTGGTCGGCTTGTCTCCAGCCCAGCCCATGCGACTTGTCTCGTGACTCGGCGTTGGCCTTCTTGGTCTTGGCGGGTCTACTTTCCGGGTCCATGGGCCTACCTATAAAGTATCCCCCCATCAATATCCATTGTTGTTGCCTCTATTTCTTGGTCCTGGGAACCTGGCACGCTGCAAATCCACGCACTGTCCCAAGGTATGACCACACTTGCCATTTTTGGAGTGTTTGGGGCATGGACTCGCCAGGAGCTCCTCTGTGGTTGGCCTACGCCCCTGATACCCTTGAGAATTGTTGTCTTTGCGTCTGGCCCCAGTGTTTGTGTTAGCCACTAGGTCAGAGTTGTCTCCATATGGCCGTTTGTTACTTCCCTGGTTCTGATTCTGATTTTGATTCTGGTTCTGACCATTGCCAGCATGTCCTTTAGGCCCTTCCTCCTGATCCTTTGTTTTGTCTGTGGCAGCGTGCTTATTAGCACCTACCATGATCTCGCCGATCGTAAGGGGAATACCTTGATTCAGGCTCTCCTTCATACGACCTAGCTTCCAGCTCAAGGGATTGTAGCTGCAATTTCTCTCCATTGCCATTAGCACTGAAATTGTTAGGAGTCCTTGCGATGAGTTGATGATCTCCGACACCCGCTTCATCCAATGCCTTGCAGACTCGCCCTTTCTCTGAACACACCGCTCCAAGTCCTCTATGGTACTAAGCTTTTTGCATGTTCCCTGGAAGTTCTGTACGAAAGCCGACTTCAACTGCTCCCAAGAATTGATTGATCTAGGAGGCAAGTTACGCATCCACACTTTGGCTGCTCCCTCCATCATAAGGTACATGAATTTGGCACACAGATTACCTGTGGCATTGCGGATACTCATCGCCATCTCGTATGTGCCCAACCAGGAAGTTGGGTCCATGTTGGGCTCGTAATTGGGAACTTTGCGCGGCTCCTTGAAGTCACTGGGGAAAGACTCGGACCTGATGGCATCTGACAGGCACTCTGGTCCTGTTAGTGAAGGAGAGGTACCAGAAAAGTCACCTCTGTGTCCGCCCGGGTTGGCTGAGACTGGTTATCTGGACCAGCTAGGGCTCTGTCCCTCTCAGCCTCCCGAGCCCTGGCCGCCTCCCTCTCTCGTCGCTGTCTTGCTTCATCAACCACCAGCTGAGCTCGTGAGGCAGTTGGTATGTTTGCCCTGTTCCTCTCTTGTTCACGGCGCCTTGCGCTTGTAGAGTTGGCCGGGTGAGACTCGTCATGCTGACTCCTCGTACTAGAGTTGAACGGTGTCGAGTGTAGCCTACTTGCATCTGGAAACGTTGGATAAAGAGCTTGCTGAGTCATCGCTGTCTTTAGCATCTCAATAGCACGGCGGGTCTCCTGTCCCGCCGGTCCTTCTGGTATCTCAATGTTCTCTAATCTCATAGTTGCCGCATGAACGTTGTCCATTAGATTGGAGTAATGTCCCTCTGGAGTACGAAACCGGCCAGGTGGAGGTCCCATACCACCGTTGATCCTCCTCCGACTCCTCCATCAGGTGATGGTCCGTTGGTACCGTTGCCGCCGGGTCCTTCTGGAGGTGGTGGTGGTGGTGTTGCTCCTCCTCCTGCGGCGCCTCCTGCAGCTGATGAACTTCCTAGCCCGGCTCCTGCGCCTGGACCATTGGGTGTGTTGAACAAAGCAGTAGGGTTGACAATGACTCCGCCACGCAGGCGACTCCTCGCTCTGCGATGCTGAATTGAAGTAAGTTCTTCCTGGCGACTCCGCACAACCTGGGCCTCAGTCTGGACCCGGGCCCGCTCTTCCGCCAATCTGCGATTTGCCTCGTTGATTTCTGCTAGTTGCCTCTCCATTGCAGCACGCGCACTGGCTAACTCGGCCGCCCGCTCTGCTGCGTTGCTTGCATTGATTTCCTTTGTCAACAGACTTGGATCAAATTGATTTCCGCCGTTTCCAGACATGTAGACTCCAACGACGCGGGTGCGTACTGGCGACTCCGCATAATCTTCCTCCTCAATTCCATACCCAAGGCGATCCTCGAACAAGGGCAAAATAGACTCTGAATCGGCGTCGTAATCTGGCTCCATACATGGCTCCGCCAGCGACTCCTCTTCATTGTTGACAGCAAGTTGTTTCTCTGGCTCGGCGATGATGCCGACTTCTGATGTGCCGACCGACTCCTCGCCGTCGGACTCGACAACAACTGTAGGCTCTGATACTGATTCCGCCGAGTTAGCGTGAAGTCCTGACGCGCAAACCATGCCGACGAACACGTTGATCCCTCCAAAGACAAGCTGATAACCCTCGTCGACTTCCTCCATCTCTGGAGTCCAGCCGGAGTCATCGATCTCGGTTTCTCCATGCTCATCAGTGTAGACTCGCCCGATGGCGAGTTTCTCCATGGCCCGGCGAGCAGCTCCCACGATCTCGACTCCTCTCATCTCATGCCCCACGGTGGGCGCCAACTGTCGTGGGGTTGTCACGGCAAGTCCTTCCTCTGGGAAGGTGAGTTCTGGGGCCATTGATGATCGAAGTACGTAGGAGAGGTTAATCTCGCTAAAGGACACAGATTTACCCAGGTTCGGCCCCTCTTGATCGAGGTAAAGACCTACTTCCTGCTTCTCTTTATTGATTGGATCTGATCTCGATTACAAGGCTCCGGCTCCTCTCTAGGGAGTCGGCGACTATGGATTTGGTGTTTCTTGATTGCTTATCGATCTAAGGTCCAGGACCCCGCTTATAAAGGTGGCCGGGTCCCTGGACTTACAACTTGCACCGAGTCACACTAGAATACGGAGTCCTACTCTACGTCTTGGTCTTCCAAGTTAGAACTCCGGGTTGTACTTGGACTCCTTCCTGACAGGTTCCTTTCCCGTCATGGGCCTCGGTCGGCTTGTCTCCAGCCCAGCCCATGCGACTTGATGCGTGACTCGGCTTTGGCCTTTTTGGTCTTGGCGGGTCTACTTTTCGGGTTCATGGGCCTACCTATAAAGTATCCCCCCATCAGTTCACGTTTCTCAACAATTGTTCATATATCGATTAAAAAAGAATGAAAAAGTTTAGATAAAAAAAGGAAATAAAAAGAAGCACAAATCGTACAAGGAAAAAAGTAGACCAAATAAGAACTTTGAAAAAAAAGAAAAACAAGAAAGAAAAGACAAAAGGGCAGTGAAAAAATATTGTGAAAAAACCAAAAGAACGAAAAATAAAGATAAGGAAAAGTAACAAGAAATTATAAAGCAACTGAAAAACCTGATGGATATGTGGAGCATCGAAAAAACGTAAAGAAAACGAAACTCAGCACGTGGTACAGAGATATAGCGATGGAGCAGGAATAAATGGGCCAGGCCTAAAATAGGGTACGTGGACGTTCGTAACACCCGCGTTACGTGGGGTATAGGGTTCGCCGTGTCTACTGGGTGTCCAACTAGACACACGACGCTGCACTGGCCGTGCACGTCGGCAGCCGTGCATTGACCATTGGAAGGGTATCTACACCAACGTCTCATCCCTTATGGTTTCACCGATGATGAGGACCTCACCAACTTCCCCGACTCGTAAGGCGCCACCAGTCCTGTCGGCTATTCCACCCTTGTGGCGGTGCAACGGACATCACTCGCTCGTTGTTGACATGTCCGTCGCCACGGTGACGATTCCATGAATAAGGTGATGCTTCATCAGGCTTTGCACAAAACATTGACTACACGTCCTGCTCATAACTTAGTTTTAGGGAGTTTTTAAGGTACATAGTACTACATATTTTAGCGTGTAGTACTAAACATATCTAACGATTAATATGATTTGAACCATAGACGTGATGACAACTTAGAAATTTCTTATAAGGACATAATTGTCGTTTAGTGCCGTATCAATCCTAATCAATCTGTAATTAGATGTGCGAAAGACGGTGGAGGATCCGGCCGCCTGAAGGGTGGGGTGGCGTTGGCCCTGGATCCGGCGCTGAAGAGGCTCGGAGGGATTCTCTGACCAATGTTCATTTTTTTTCGAAATGGAGGGTGTACCCCCGGCCTCTGCATCGAAACGATGCACACAACATTTTTTTATTAATTATTCAACAAAGGCTTACAAAGTAATACATCAATAAGTCTGAAGCCACCTTTCTGGCAACATGTGTTGCTACTCCAACGAACTTGATGAAGGGGGTGGACATCCGTCTGCCCAGACCTCACACCAAAGCACATCATCTAAGCCGGAGGTCTCAACCAAGCCGTCTGACGGCGGGTTAGGAGCACAAACCGGACCAGCAGACTTACGGGGTATATCCAGCCTTACGGAGTTGGTAGCTGTCACGGCTCGTTAACGCCTCACGGTAAAGGGTTTCTGCAATATCAAGATGTGGACCAACTGCGGGTGCTCTTCTTCTCCGCCGACTGCGAAGTTCATGAGTTCTTTGTAGTTGCGGTGAGGGTGGTATGCAGCAGTACAACCGTTTCACTAGTAGAAAATTGGTCTTTAGTCCCGGTTTTCCAACCGAGACTAAAGGGTCGGGACTAAAGGCCCCCCCTTTTAGTCCCGGTTTGTTACGAACCGGGACTAAAAGACCCTCCACGTGGGCCCGATTGGGAGCTGGGTTGGAGGACCTTTTAGTCCCGACCGGGACTAAAAGTCATAATTTTTCGATTTTTTTTTGAATTTTTTTTGATTTTTTGAATCTTTGAATTATTTGTCAGTTTCATCTTGAATCACCACCCGAATTTCACACTGCTCCACACTTCTCCACCCATCCTCACACTTCTAGGCAAACTTCCCGATCGGTCACCCATCCTCACACTGCTCCACCCCCAGCACGTTTAACTTTTGAGTTCCTTCCCAACTAGGTTCCATAATTCCATTGAGTACATCTTGATAATATTACGCTATCAATATTATTATCCCTTACACTTTGACGAGACATGATCTTATTTTTTTAATTCCAAATCTATGAAGTAATACAATAATGAAGTAATACTAATCTTTATACAGAAATCAATTATTAATTCCAAAAAAATAAAATAATTTGAATTTCCGATAAAAACTTAAATCTTCCTGCACGATGGCACGTGCTATTATTTTTTGAATTCCAAACCTATATTAACATAAACAACAAATATTAATTAATACTAATCTATATGCAGAAATAAATTATTAATTCAAAAAAAATAAAAAATTAAAATAATTTGAATTTCCGGCAAGAAACTTAAATTTGAATTTCCAGAAAAAATAAAAAAACCTTTAGTCCCGGTTGGCCGGGACTAAAAATAACTTTAGTCCCGGTTTGTGATATGTCCAAAACATATTTGAATTTCCGACAAAAAACTTAAATTTGGATTTGAATTTCCGGCAAAAATAAAAAAAAACCTTTAGTCCCGGTTGATATTTCCAACCGGGACTAAAAATATCTTTAGTCCCGGTTTGTGATACGCATCGGGACTAAAGACGTCACCGCTTCGTCGACATCGGCATGGAATTTGAAAGTTTTCCAAATTAAAAAAAAAACTTTACTCCCGGATTGTATCTCTAACTGGGACTAAAGTTCCGTCTTTAGTCCCGGTTTGTAATACGAACCGGGACTAAAGGTTATCGCGCTGTCCCAACCTCTGCGCAACCCTTTAGTCCCAAACCGGTACTAAATCCTGCCGGCATTCTGGCAGTTCGAACCGGGACTAATGCTCTCAATAGTCCCGGTTCGTAAGGAGACCGGGACTAAAGTCCTGGACGAAAGCCCTGTTTTCTACTAGTGTTTGTATCCTTCTAGTTTTATATTACTTGTATGCGTATCAATTCTTTATCCTTACTATTATAAATATAAGTAATATATGTCTACGGCATACATCGTCAAAAACAAAAATGATCACATAAATTTGCAGGGATAACCATCTTGCGTCGCCGCACGGCCTGCCTCTTTTCTGCAGAGGACATGTTGAGGATAGTCTAGTAGTAGCAGACTCTAAGTAGTTGAACAATGCTCAGGGCCGGCTCTTATGTATGGCGAGGTGGGCCGGCGCCAAGGGCCCAAGTTTGAAGGGGCCCATAATTTTTTACTTAACAGTACAAGGCCGGATCAGCCCAACTGAAGAATCCTATACCAGCAGCCACGCACACGCGACGCTTGGGTGATCGCTGGGTGATCGATCGGGGAGCTCCTATTCTACGCTTGTTGCGTAGTGTAGCGAGCGAACGCGTCCTCTCCCGTTCAAGTCGTACCAAGGTGGGCCAGCCCAATTAATTTTTGCACACGAGGCATCCTAGGTTTGGCTTTTATTTTCTTTGTTCGGGTCTAGTATTCCCTGTTAATTCTGCTGAAAAATCCCTTTTTTTAGTTGTGCGAAAATTTGGGAAAGTAAAAAATATTCCCAAATTTTGAATTTTTTAAATTCGCACATTTTTAAATTTGAATATTTTTAAAATCTGAATTCTTTTCAATATGTGACCATTTTCAAAACATGAACATTTTTAAAATTCGAACATTTTTTCTATCTGAACCGTTTTCAACTCCGAACCATTTTCAACTCCGAACCATTTTTAAATATGAACCATTTTCAAATCTGAAACACTTTCAGAATTAGTCATTTTTCAAATTTGATTTTTTTTAAATGTGAACATTTTTAAAAATCATAAAAATGTGAAAAAAGAAAAACGAAAAAACAAAAAAAAACAAGATAGAAACAGAAAAAGAAAAAACCGATAACAAAAAAGAAAAACAGAAAACCAGTGAAAAGGAGAAAAGTTGGTGAACCAAAAATGCAGGTAAACCGAAAATGATAGTGAACCGAAAAAGAACCAAAATTCGGGTGAACCAAAAATAATAGTGAACAAAAATTCAGATGAACCGAAAATAATATTGAGCTAAAAATATTGTGAACCGAAAACAATAGTGAACCGAAAAGAACCAAAATTCTGGTGAACCGAAAATGATAGTGAACCAAAAAATGACTATGAACAAAAATTAATAGTAAACCGAAAAGGAACCAAAATTCACCGAAAATTATAGTGAACCTAAAAGGTACCAAAATTCAGGTGAACAAAAATAATAGTGAACCAAAAATACCCGTGAGCCAAAAATAATAGTGAATCGAAAAGGTGATCATACCAAAAACGAATAAAGAAAAAATATATCCAAAGGCTATAAAATAAAAAAATTATAGGGCGATGAACCGGAGAAACTGAACCAAAATTATATCTAAGGGGTGAACAAAATATATCTAAGGCAATGAACCGAAAGGGGTGAACGAGATATATCTAAGGCGACGAACCGAAAAGAGTGAACTGAAAATAGAATATGACTGAACTGAAACAAAGGAAACTGACGTGTGCGGTGAACAGAAAAGAAAGAATGGATCAACATATATCGAGGGTTATGAACCGAAAAGATTGAACCAAAAGGAGTGAACAGAATATATCTAAGGCGATGGACCAAACATCAAGGTGATGAACCGAAAAGAGTAAACCAAATATATCTAAGGCGATAAACCGAAAAGAGTGGACAAAAATATCTAAGGAGATGAACCGAAAATCTAAGGTGATGAACCGAACGGAGCGAACATATCTAAGGCGATGAATAGAAAAAGAGTTAACCAAATATAGGTGATGAACCCAAATGAGTGAACCAATGAACCGAAGAAAAGAATATGGGGATGAACCTCAAATAATGAACCTAAGATATCTAAGGATAAACAAAAAATATCAAAAGCGCGATGAAACGAAATGAGTGAACCAAACATGTCTAACACCTTGAACAAAAAAGGAGTGAACCAAATATACCTAAGGCGATGAACCGGAAACAGTGAACAAAATATATTTAAGGCGATAAACAAAAAATCTAAGGTGATGAACTGAAAAAGCGAACAAAATATATCTAAAAACGCGATGAACCAAAAAGAGTGACCTAAATATATCTAAGGCAATGGACCGAAAATGTACGCGATGAACCGGAAAAAAGTGAGCCGAAAGAATATCTAAGGGATGAACAAAATATATGTTAGGTTACGAACCAAAAGGAGTGAACCCAAATATATATCTAAGGCGATGAACCAAAAATAGTGAAGCAAATACATCTAAGGAGTTGAACCGGAAAAAGTGAGCCAAAAAAACCTAAGGATTAAGTCGATGAACAAAATATATGTAAGGTGATGAACCGAATGGGAGTGAACCAAAATATATATTTAAGGCGATGAACCAAATATCTCTGAGGCGATGTACTGAAAATGTAGGCGATGAATCGGAGAAAGTGAACCTAAAAAAATCTAAAGGATGAACAAAATACATGTAAGGTGATGAACCGAAAGGAGTGAACCAAAAAATATATATCTAAGGCGATGAATAGAATAAAAAATGAACATATTATGATGAGCCGTGTCAAACGGAACCAAGTATTAAAATGAGCAAACATTAAGTTAACCTTTTTCGCACCGTGAAGATAAATCCAAACTAAGAAAAGTCGATGAACCAAAGAAAATATTAGTGAACCAAAAAAACATTAGACGCAAATTGGAAAAGGTTAATGAACCAATAAAAATGATTGATGAGCCGACACTAAGTTACCCTTTTCCGGATCGTGAAGATGAAAGTTGATAAACCAAAAAAATATTAGTGAACAAAAAAAGTTAGTGAGCTAAAAAAGGGTCTTGGACAAGACAACATTGAACCGAAAAAGGAGTATCATGATGGTCCCAAAAAAATGTTTATTAATTTAAAAATTAATTAATCACGTATTTGAAAAAATGTTCATGATTTTGAAAATTGTTCACGAGTATGAAACAATATCCGCATCATTTAAGAAAATGTTCACAAATTTGAAAATGCTCCGGATTTGAAAAAATGTTCACGAATTTAAAAATTGTTCATGGGTTCAAAACAACAGACACATCGATCAAAAAGGTATTTACAAAATTAAAAAAATCAATATCATACAACAAAAAAATTATGCCTATGAGAATTTAAAAAACAGAAAGAAACGATGAAGTAAGAAAAGGAGAATGAAAACGAAAACTAAAATGTAGAAAATATAGAAAAGGAAAATAAAAAAGAAAACAGGAAAAATGAAAGAAAAACGAAATAGGAAAAGAAAACGAACTGGACAAATACGATAGAAAGAACCCTTAAAGAAAATACAAAGAATAAAAGGAAAACCAGGCGGAAGGAGACCCTTCCCAGAACTAGAAAAAAACAGTGAAGTACCTGGGCCGGCCCAGTTACCGAATTCCTTGCTGGAAGGGGTACGCGTCGCCCCGCTATTTGACACAACGGGCGTCAAATAGGGTTTGCCGATCGATCGCCTGTCGATCTTCTCTACTACTATTAAACAAGCAAACATGATCTTCCCTAAAGCCACCCCACAAAACGTACCCAGATCCATTATCACCGTACGATTAGCCCTGCTAAACTCAATCTAACAGCCAGCCTCACACTAATCATTCGCGGTGTCCACTTAGTAATTTGGATTGACGGACTGCACTCCACCGCGGACGAAAAATCCGAAATCCCCACCCCGCGTCCACAACCCCCTCCGATCACGCACATCTCATCCTGAAAAAAGGAAACAACCCTCCCATCACGCAGCCACTGCTCGAGATCCCCGCTGCCTCCCTGCCCTCTGCCTCCATGGATGTACCCTCCTCCGTCACATCCTCCACACGATCGCCCTCTCCTCCCTCCCTTGTTCGAGATCCGATTGCCCCACCCATCCTTTCCACACGACGACACCTTGGCCCGCCGCCTCCTCTCCATGCTACATCGTTATTCCAGGAGCCGCCGCCTGACCCGCGTCGCCGCCTCTCCACGGGACGCAGTCGCTCCACTCGAAGCCATCTGACCCGCGCCTCTCCACGGGACGCAGCCGTTCCACGGGACTCCATCTGACCCACACACCAAACGATGTCGAGTCCCCTACAGAGCCCTCTAGCGTTGGGGGGTGCATCCACGGCGCTGCGGCCTGGAGCTTAATTGCGTCTGCATGTTCTCCACATCTCTGCGTGTGAGGATTGTGTTTATGTCTGCTCTGAGTTTTCTTCTGCCTATATGACTATGCTTATTCGGATGGAAAAGGTGACACAATTAGACAAAACTTTAATGTTTAATGCAGGTAGTCGAGCTTCCCTTAGCTGATGAGCAGATTTATAAGTTGGAGGACGTTAGTATGCTTAGGGGACCATTCACTGCTAAGGTCGCAATTGTCTTTGTTGCTCACGCCAATTCTGTGTTACAGGCTTTGTCCAAGTTTTGAAGAGGCTGAATTGTTGCCTTGATTGGAAAGATTTAATTTGGCTACTGAATTATCTCTGTATGTCAGAAAATTGTACCAGAGAAAAGAATATGGTCATTGTCATAGTGTACGCATCTCTAAGCCTATGAGAAGGAAAATAAATCCATTATCATGTTTGGATGCTTTCTGGTGCTTAACTTTAGTGAACCTTTTGATCCTCATGATAAATCTATTATCATGAGAAGATCAATCTTACATGATTATTGATGTCAAAAGATGTTGTTACTTTGATCTAGCTATAATCTCATTAATTCTCTAGAAATGATCATCACCGCATTGTTTATTTGCTAGAGGTTTACAAATGGCCGTTCTGCTTGTTTTACAAAGAACCTTCGTTGTCTTGACAGTTTTTGTTGTTTTTGTTGTGAAAACATGCACATACAACTCTTTTAGGTAGACTGTTTGTTGGAGGAGCGGGCTTCAAGGCATGCTAAAAACATGACGGGAGGAGCGCAATTGACAGTAACAACAGAGAATCATGTAGAAATTATTCACCCATGGGTTAGACTGAACAACTATATGTTCTTCTTGCATGTTACTTCAAGCTACACAATTGTATTGCTCTGTTGAAACGCATTTCCCGCCTCGCTAGCCGGAACTGGCTGCACCTTCGACGGCATACTGAACCTTCTTTTGCATCATTTCACTGTAGGAAAATATGAATTATACTTTATACATATGCTACAGCTGAGGTTTTACTGGAGTAGTTTTTCCTTATTATATTCTTGGACTGGTTCTGTTTCCCGGTCTGTGTAATTGGAATCCTGAGCCTAAAAGCATGCATCATATATCTAATGCTAATATGATTTTGATAATGAGAAATTATAGATCCGCCTAAGATGCTGGTAGGTCTATCCGGAGTTTATGTTGCCATCCATGCCGGGAGAATAATTCTCTGGCCGCAGCCTCCAGTCTCGACGCCACCTCCAAAATAAGTCTCGGTGCTCCACACGCTGCAGAGCCGACCATGCTCACAGCGTAGTTGTACACCGATAGATAACCTGCATAACAGAAGCATTTTTATCGCTAAAAACCTTGTCATTTCTATATAGCCACAGCGACCAAATAACGGCAATCGCGCCCATCCTACTGAAGAGTTTAAACCTATGATCCACGCCATTTAACCAGTTGCCAAAAATGTTTACAATAGTACGCGGTGGATGTAAGGTAGAACCTATCTGGACGGCTGACCATATAGACCTGGCGAATTCGCACTGGAAGAATAAGTATGTAATGCTCTCGTCATGTTGACAGAAAACACACTTTTTACTTCCGTGCCAATTACGCTTGGTAAGGTTGTCTTTGTAAGAATTACACCCCGACGAATATACCACGCAAACACTTTAGTTTTAAGCGGGATCTTCATCTTCCCAATTTTGTTTTTATCCTTAATATCGACTGGCACATCGGGTAGAATTAGTGCTCTCTATATAGAATTAACCGAGAATTTACGATTCTTCGTAAAATTCCATTGAAATTTATCTGGACCTTCCGACAATTGAACTGAATCCAATCGGATGAGCAAGGCATTCCAGGATGCTTGTCTAGTTCCAAGTAAACTTCTTCTGAACGAAACATCTGGTGGGGAGGTACCCAACAGATCGTATCGGTTTTGTTTCGTACAATAGTGTATAGAGCCGGATATTGTTCTCTAAGGGTAGTTTGGCCTAGCCATTTATCCTCCCAAAAACGAATTTCCGATTCATCTCTAATTGAGAAAGATCCATGTTGGAAAAAAAACTTCTTTGTAGCCATGAGGCCAGCCCAGAAGTGTGAATCGCTAGGTTTTCAAAAAACCTGAGAGACAGCTTGATCTCCCACATATTTTCTCCTAAGCAGGGTTTGCCAAACTCCATCTTCCGATAGAAGTTTGAAGAGTCATTTACCTAGCAAGGCTCTATTCTTGACCTGAAGGTCATGAATTCCGAGCCCTCCTTGGTCTTTAGGACAACAAACCACACTCCATTTAGTCAGACGATATTTTTTCTTCTCGCAATCCCCTTGCCAAAAGAATCTAGATCGGAAATAATCCAATCTTTTTAAGATTCCTTTGGGCAATTGGAAGAATGAAATCATGTACAGTACCATGTTTGTTAGTACCGAGTTTATGAGAACCAATCTTCCACCCAGGGATAAGAGTTTGCCTTTCCAGCTATTTAAGCGTAATTGAAGTCTTTCCTCCACCTTTTTCCATTCAGCATTTGTAAGTTTCCGATAATGAATCGGAATACCCAAATAGTTGATAGGAAATTGACCTTGCTCATAGCCAAAGAGTTCAGCATACAAGGCGGCGTTTTCTTGAGCCTCGCCAAAGCAAAACAATTCACTTTTATGGAAATTTATCTTAAGACCCGAAAGTTGCTCGAATGCTGACAAGATCAGCTTAAGGTTACGAGCTTTTTCGATGTCATGTTCCATAAAAAGAATTGTATCGTCAGCATATTGAAGAATCGATAGACCACCATCTACAAGTTGCGGAATCACTCCTTCAATTTGACCCTCAGAATTAGCACGTTCGATCAAGATAGCCAACATATCAGCCACTATATTAAATAGTATTGGCGATAACGGGTCACCCTGTCTGAGGCCTTTTTTCGTTTGAAAGTATTTGCCAGTGTCATCATTGACCTTAATGGCTACACTTCCTCCCGAAACAAAGCTATTAACTAACGCGCACCACTCAGGAGAAAAACGTTTCATTCTGAGGGTCTGCTGAAGGAAAGACCGTTTGACTTTATCATAAGCTTTCTCAAAGACAATTTTAAGAATTACCCCATTCAGCTTTTTCCTATGTAGCTCGTGAACTGTTTCATGTAGGATCGCAACTCCATCAAGGATGTTGCGGCCTTGCATAAAAGCCGTCTGAGACGGACGCACTACATGATCTGCCACACTGTTCAGTCGAATCGTGGCCACTTTGGTGAATATTTTAAAACTAACGTTAAGAAGGCATATAGGTCTAAAATGTTGAATCCTTTTGTAAAATGTTAAGTACGCCTCGTTAACCTTAGGTAATAAAATTATCTCACCAAAATTAAGATGAAACAACTCTAGCTGTCCATTGTGAAGACAGGCAAACAGTTGAAGTAAATCAGACTTGATAACATCCCAAAAGTTCTGGTAGAACTCAGCCGGGAAACCATCAGGTCCAGGTGTTGTATTATGTTTCATTTGGAAAACTGCCATCCTCACTTCCTCCTCTGAGTAGAGTTTAGTAAGTAGACTATTTTCCTCATCTGAAACCTGGGGGATATCCTCTGTTCGAGACTCATCCAAAGTGAAATTTCCTTCCTCTGGAGCACCGAACAAGCCTTTATAGTAATTTTTAATGTACGACTTTAGTTGTTCATGGCCCTCAATCATTCTCTCATCCTGGACTAGAGAATGAATGTGCTTTTCCCTGTGTCTGCCATTGGCAATACTATGAAAATAGCGAGTATTCGAATCCCCTTCTAGGATGAATTGGGCTTTAGAACGTTGATACCATTTTAACTCCTCCTCTCACAGTAACTTCGCTATCTGTGCATTGGATTGGCTCTTTAGCTCAATCTCTTGCTCGGATAGTAACCGAACTTCTGCTAATGCTTCTAGAGCACCAATAATCGAGGAAAGTCGTTTCTTCTCTTTTTTAAGTAAACCAGAAGTATGACGGGCCCAACCAACGAGGTGCGTGCGTAAAGCACGAATCTTGTTGTTCCACCGCTGGATAGGCGTATCACCCGCAACTGGTCTTTCCCAAATTCTTTTAACCATCTCATGAAAACCCTCGCGGTGCAGGCACCCAAGCTCAAACTTGAACCGTGGCTTACACTGTGGCCTAGATATTCCAGAAGTCAAAAGAATGGGAGCATGGTCTGGCAAACCCTCAATACGTTCTAGAGCCCGTACCGACACCAGTGGGAACCTAGATTCCTAATCAGTATCCATCAGTACACGGTCTAGTTTCTCGTACGTGGGTTCAGGGAGAGAATTAGCCTAAGTGAACTGTCTCCCCACCATTGTAATCTCTCGTAAGTTCAAGCTGTCGATTACTGCATTGAACAAAAGAGGCCAACGGTTGTCAAACCGACCCTTACTCTTCTCAAACGAAAAACGTAGCATGTTGAAATCCCCACCAATGATAATAGGGTGTGGGTTATCTTTTGCCAAGTTTATCATTTCACAGAGAAAAGAAGTTTTAGCCGCTTCCTGGGCTGGCCATACACGGCAACAAGACTCCAGATGAAATTATCGGATTTATTACGGATGTGCATTTTAATATGAAAATCACCATCCGTAACATCAAACACTTCCATGGTATCCTGATGCCTAGTAGAATGCCTCCGGAACGGCCATGAGGGGACGCGAGTACCAATCAAACTCTATACCGCCCGAAAGTCGGTTCAATAGAGATTGCGAAAACTCACGTCTACCCGTCTCAGAAATAGCTAAGAAATCCAAATTATGGTCCCGAACACAACCAGCAAAGTGCAAGTATTTAGCCAAGTCACCAAGACCTCTGCTATTTGCAAACATGCCATTCATTAGGAAACCATGGGGGATTTGGATAACTTGGCCCGTTTCCGAGACTTGTTGGTGTTAGATTTAGATTTTCGACCGGATGCTTTTAACTCATACAATGAGCTCAAACCGTCGTCATCCAAACCACCCTCCAACACTTCACCAATTAGATGAGAAAGAAGCTGACCATCTGATGTGGCATTCGCTTGTTCTTCATCTAAATAGGTGGTTGTCAACCCAGTCGAAGCTTTAGGAATAACCGTAAGACGGTCAAATTCCATATGCCTCAAGACTTTAGTCAACACAACAACTTGAAATTTACTACTATCAAGATTAAGACCTATACTAGAAAAAATTGACTGAATGGAATTAGGAGAAAAAGAAAGGAAGGACTTCCTCCTGAGCTTCTGGATGGCGGCGAACAACTTCCTCCTGGAGCCGACGGCGCCTATTCCCATGACCTTCAGGTCCTCCAGGGTGAGCAGAGGGAGCACCTCGACGTCCACCTCGTGGATCTCGAACACCGGCGCGTACCGCGCGAGGTCGATCCCAACCAGCCACGCATGGATACTCCCGCCGCCGTAGCAGACTCTCCGCTCGGCCGATCTGGAAGCGGGAGTCACTCCCGGTGCGGCACGGTGGGCTGCTTCGACGTCCCGGCGAAGGTGCGGAAGGACCGGGTGCTGTTGGTGGAGCCGGCGGCCGCCGTGGCGGAGCCCGATCCGGAGGCGTTCGACCAGCAGTTCGGCCACCGAATCCTGGTGAGCACCGCCTGCGGCTGTGACGACGAGACGGCGCCCGCGGCCAAGCAGCGGTGGAGCGAGGTGCGGCCGTCCGATCTAATGTTCGTGCGGTCGGAGATGCTGGTCACCGAGTCCTCCGGGCGGTACTCCTGCTCCGCCGCCGTCACTGACTCCGGTAGCCGCGGCAGGACCGAGATCGGCGGCCGGAGCCTTTCGGAGATCGCAGGCGTGAGCCGCCGCCTCCCGCGCGATCCGCGCAATAGCTGCTTTTGCTGCCAAGGGGAGGGGGTGCGGGGGAGCTTCCGTCCGGTCCGTGAGGTGGGGAGGGAGCGCAGAACGAGGAGGTCGCCGCCGCCTGGATCGCCGGTGTCCGCGGCTGCCAAGCCCATGGTCGTCGCCTTCCGCCGCCACGGTCTAGGGTTAGGTCGCCGCTTAGCAACAACGCGCACTTTTGCCATATCAAGTAGCTGGTACGAACACGACCTCTTCGAGACAACAACAAAAACAACAAGGAGGTATGGTTAGCATGAATAATGGTTCAAAGGTTTTGTCTTCAATGCCTTCTCCTATTGCTGTTGACACCATTTGCTTGCAATCCCAATTCATCACAATAGTCATTCTGGCTAGCTACTTGGCCTCCTCAGCTTTGCTCGTGCACCGCTCCTTCAGGGCACCAACAACTACTATTGCGACCTGTAGCGGGTACGTTTGTTTTTTGAGAATTTGCTGCAGGTATGATGGGTATGGCTCCTAGGAGGGCTGCAGTCAGCCCACATAAGGGAGCCTCTCATGGGCCGCAGCACTCGGCTAGGCAGTTCGCTGCGGTGGCGAGGTCATCGGCTGGGCCACAGCCATTGTCATCGCCTCATACACATGGGTCTCGGGCCAAATCTGTGTCTCTAGTGCAGCAGGAGGCGACGATGCCAATCAGGCATGGACCATTCGGAGGGTATCTACACGGCCTTCACCCCCTATGGTTTTTCCAATGATGAGGACCTCATCAACTTCCCCGACTTGTGAGGCGGTACCACTGATGTCGGCTACTCCGCCCTTGTGACACAGCAGACATCACGAGATCGTTGTGGACTTCTCGGTCGCCATAGCGAGGTTTCCATGAAGAAGTTGATGCATAGTCAAGCTTCGCGTAACATTGACTACGCTGATGGTATTTCATCATCCAAGTAGTTTTTTTTTCTAATTGCGTGTATTTATTCCAACCTTGAGACACTGGTTGCAGGAGGGAAAACGATGAGGAAGAACAAGTGTCTGTCAAGACGCTTAAACATGTGGAGATAGACAATTCTACGGTTACTCTCACGTGTCTGTAAATACATCCAAGGGCGGAGGCATGATAGAAGATTGAAGGGGGGCAAACATGGCAAATTTCAATTGGGTGGGGGGGGGGGGGGGGGGGGGGGGGGCGCAACAAAGCTAATATATTCCAAAAATTATGTTTAAACAATCCATAAATACATAATTCTTCATGTTGTAGAACACCATAGGGGGGAGGGCCCCTGCTGTTCCCCTTAGCTCCGCCCATGAATACATTTAAACCTCATGGGCCCTATCTCCGGAGATGTGTGCCCAACACGTCGATGACACGTGGAGAGGATGACCTCGGGATGGAGAGGAGCTACCGGACTGTGTAGGCCAAGCACCGCGCCACACAAGAAATGTTAGTGGTCTTCTTGCGTAGAATCATTCTGTCTACCATTAGCTTTATAAAGACCGCCAAATTAGTCGAGGAAGTATCCTCCTCGTCTACGCATGACAAGCGGTAGGAAAATGAGGAGGCAACACGTGTCGGCATGGAAGCCGAGGAGCCAACTTGGCGAAAAAAACAACTCACGACAATTATTTCTCACCAAAGCGTTGCAGTTGAAAGAAATGGAACGAGAAATGGAGTGCAAAGATATGGAACCGGGCTACATGGAGCCTATATCTTTCAAATTTGGAAATTGCTAAAAAATCTAAATTTTTGTTCAGATACGCGAAGATGATATATACGGACGTGTAATTTTTTGTTGAAAAATACGTAGTATTTTGCCCTACATGAAAATATCCATTTTTTGTCTTCTCATTCGTCTTTTTGTGTAGGTCTCGGCTGAAAACATAATTCTCCTCAACGGTAGGTCTGATCGATCATGACTAGGCTGGGGGTTCGTCTTTGGCACAGGCGGAAGGGTCACCGCATGCGTATTGATACCGTGTCCCTCACAAGAGCACTCAAAACGAGATTCAGATTCTGCTTCAGGTTTTTGTCCATTTCCATGTTATTCCTAGTGGTGAACTCACGATAGCTCTGACAAATTGTAGCATTGACAAATTAGTAGCAGATCCCTCGCAAAGCCAACGAGCCAACGAGTAAAGATAGAGTTCCCAACACCTCTCAAGCTCAGGACTTAGGTGAAACATTT
Organism: Puccinellia tenuiflora; assembly: GCA_012064385.1. Lineage (NCBI taxonomy): Eukaryota > Viridiplantae > Streptophyta > Magnoliopsida > Poales > Poaceae > Puccinellia > Puccinellia tenuiflora. The sequence continues at coordinate 156,943 of QRDG01001603.1, forward strand.
TTTTTCTGGTCCAAATACATGTTCGGAGCATGGCAATGAACTTCCGCCTCTCGTCCTTACTTGCTTTTTCTATCACGCTAGCCACCCTCATGTTTGAGGTAAGCCGCCTTTTATAACATTTCCTTGGTTGTACGCGGTGTACAACTTTTCACAAAATAAATGCAGTTCAGTGTTGATGCTCGGAAACAGAGTAATAACTCACATTGATTATGTTGTTCATTTACGACCTTATGTGCAGTGAGCATGTGCACCGTTTAAAACTTGTCTTCTCTACCTATATGATCCTAGTGTATGTCGATGAATTTTTTAAGTGATCATCATCCCTTGAAGACGAACATTCAAGACACGGGTGGGCTATGGCCTATGGGTGCTGAACCGGTGGGAGATCCCTCACGGTGTTCAGCAGAAGGTTGACGGTGATGCTGGTCAGGGTGGTGCAGGTGTCCGTATGTGGCTGACCAAGAAAAATCTGTCCGTGCCCCTTGTCAAAGGTTTGGGCATGAACATTAGAGGGCGTGAGAGGGGAAGATCAAACTCAATATCGTGTTGCTTGGTCTTCGGACATACTAACAGACTATATATTTTAATATTTCGTTGCAGAAATTAGCGGAGATATTCATACATGAAATGATGAACCTGAACCTATAAAACCTCAAACAAAAAAGTGACCATATGTAGCCTACACAAGTTCACTCGGGCTCTTGAACGAGCCTATGAGGTTTCTTTTTTTGTCTTCCCATTGGTCTTTTTGTATAGGCCACGAGTGAAAACATAATTCTTGTGTACCTTTTCAGATATTTGAAAGCCAGAAAATAAAGATTTTGAATGTCTCTGAGGAACGGGCTCTTTGTAGCCTTTTTTTCGATAAAGCGAATATATTAATATCATAAAGATACCAATTACACCGCACTACCCTAAAAGTATTACGGATGCACACAACCGAAAGAGAAGAAAAAACTAAAAAAGAAAAGTCCCGCTACAGAGTTACAGTGCTTGCAGCAACAGCACGACCACCACCAAAACAACACCTGATGTCCAAATTCTCTAAAAGTGACGTCTCTCTTGTAGCCAGTCCTCTCTTTTAGGTTTTCGGCAAGAAGTGCCCATATACAAACGAGCCATTTACCTCAAATGTATCAATTAGACTACGTTATCAAATATGCTTATATATTTTATATAAAACAATGTGCTAATAGTAATTAGCATCTCGTCAAAGTGTCCAACACATAGTATAGTCCACCCTGACAGTCACTCGACCTCTGCTCATCATATCTACCATGAACGATTCACCTCAACAGTAGGTTTGATCGATCATGACTACTCTGACAGTTTCACATCTTGTGGCCCGCCGCAGGAGTGGTGATACCGTGTCCCCTCACAAGACCACTCAAAACCAGTTACAAATTCTGCTTCATTTTTTTGGCCATTTCAAAGTTATTCCTGGTGGTAAACTCGTGATAGCCCAGACAAATTGTGGCACTGACATATTAGCAGTAGATCCATCAAGAAACCACTGAGTAACGATCGAGTTCCCGATCCCTCTCAAGCTCACGACTTGGGTAACTTTTTTGTTCGGATCCAAATACATGCATGTTCGGACCATTGCAATGAACTTCCACCTCTCGTCCTCACTTGCTTTTTCTGTCACGTTAGCCACACTCAATCACTCACGCTTGTGCTAAGCCACCTTTTATAACATTTGCTTCGTTGAACGTGATGTACTATGTTTCACAAAGCAAATACAGTTCAGGGCTGAAGCTTGGACAGAAAATAATGACTCATATTAATTGATTCCGTAGTTTTGAGCATGTGCACGGTTTAACACTTCTCTTCTCTCGCTAAGATGCTTTAGCATGTGTATAAATTTCTTGAAGTGATCCTCATCCCTTGAAGACGAACACTCAAAACACGAGTGGGCTATAGGTAGGGGCCTAGGGGGTGTCGAACCGATTGGAGATCCTCCTCATCGTGTTCAGTAGCAGGGAGAGTGGGAGACGGTGTGATGCTGGTCAGGGAGCAGGGGAGCCGAGATGCAGATGTCCGTGGCCCCTAACAAAGAAACATGTATCCGTGCCCCTTGTCATAGGCCTGGGCATGAACATGCGAGGCCTAAGAGTTGAATCAAACTCCGCATCGCATCTCTCATGTTGCTCGGACATACCAGCAGACTTTACATTTCGTTGGAGAAATTTGCGAAGGTATTCAGACATGTAAAACTGAACCTGAACCTGTAAAACCTGAAACAAAGAAAAGTGACCATATGTAGCCTGCACAAGTTCATCTGTTCATGTGCTCTTCACTCTTCAGCGAGTGTGTGAGGTTTCCTGCATCCACATTGTCGATGATTTGTTGGTTCGTTAAAAAGAAGATGAAAATATGTATGTAAGAGCATCTCCAGTCGCGGCGCTAATAGAGCATTCGGATGAGCGTCTGGACGAACTCTATTGGCGCCGTCCGGACGAACACAGGCGTATTGGTGTCGTCGCTCTCCAGTCGCGGCGGCAATAGAAAAATAAAATATTCTTAAATTTGACATATTTTGTCCAAACTTTAGGAAATTTTATAAATTTGAACAGAATTCGAAAAACTTAAACCTAAACCTAAACTTAATCTAGCGATAGCGGCGGTAGCGGTTGAAAACGGTGAAGTCATGCGGCTCGTCCTTGACCGCCACGCCGCCGTCGGCCTCATCCTTCACCGCCGCACCGTCGGCCTCCTCCTCCTCCTTGACGATGCCGCTTGGCCCTGCCTCGCCGGTGAGATCGATGAACGGTGCTCCGGTGATGGCCGCGTGGTCCTACAGAGACTACGTGCATGCCTTCGCGTCATCCAGCGGCAGCACATCGTGCAGCACGACGGCCAGCCCGGTGATTCCGTCAGGATTGGCGGCGGGATTGAATAACATCTCCTGCACCGCGATCAGGCCCACCCGTCTCGGCATTGCTCGAAATTTCGTCCGGCACGCCCAAGCGGCTTTCTCCGCGGAGGGCGTGGACCGGATGTACCGGACGAGATATTGGACTGCGCCGAACAAAATAAGACTATTGGCGCCCGACTAGAGATGCTCTAAAGCGTGTCACTTTGTAGTTGGCAGTGAACAAGAAAAATCAGCGTCGCATCTCAAAGCAGTCAACACAACTGATCTCTGCGTACTGGTATCGTAGGACAGCAACGTCGTCGTCGGACGTGCCCTGAATATTCCATTGCTGGAAGAAGAAATCTCCATGGATAGCTACCTATGCTGATCACTGACAGCGCCTCCGTTGAATTCTTGACGAGACGTCGACTGCATAACAATGAAACAAAAATCAGCATCGCAATCTCCTACTAGTCAACACACGGACCAGTCAACCACCACGTCGATCTTCCACACGATCCACAGTTGCACTGCTGCAACGATAACCATTACTGGTTTTCTGCTCAAACATTGCGTACGTGGCCTAGCGCAGCTCTGAATTGATCGATCAGCCATGGCTGTCGGCGGCATCGGCGTCTCCGAGAGCCAGCATGACCGGAGCTACGGCGGAGGCGGGAGGATAACGGCCTTCGTCGTGCTGTCGTGCATCACCGCCGGCATGGGCGGCGCGATCTTCGGTTACGACATCGGCATCGCGGGCGGGGTGTCGTCCATGGAACCGTTCCTGCGCAAGTTCTTCCCGGAGGTGTACCGGCGGATGAAGGGCGACTCCCGGGTCAGCAACTACTGCAAGTTCGACAGCCAGCTGCTCACGGCCTTCACCTCCTCGCTCTACGTCGCCGGTCTCCTCACAACCTTCCTCGCCTCCCGCGTCACGTCGCGCCGCGGCCGCCGCCCGTCCATGCTCCTAGGCGGCGCCGCCTTCCTCGCCGGCGCAACCGTCGGCGGCGCGTCCGTGAACATCTACATGGTCATCCTCGGCCGCGTGCTCCTCGGTGTCGGCCTCGGGTTCGCGAACACGGCCGTTCCGCTGTACCTGTCGGAGATGGCGCCGTCTCGGCACCGCGGCGCGTTCAGCAACGGCTTCCAGTTCAGCGTCGGCATCGGCGCGCTGTCGGCCAACGTCATAAACTTCGGCACGGAGAAGATAAGGGGAGGGTGGGGGTGGCGCGTTTCCCTGGCCCTCGCCGCCGTGCCAGCCGGTCTCCTGCTCGTCGGGGCAGTCTTCCTCCCCGAGACGCCCAACAGCCTGGTGCAGCAAGGAGAAGACCATCGGGACGTGGCTCTGCTGCTGCGAAAGATCCGTGGAACCGACGACGTCGACCGCGAGCTGGACGACATCGTCGCCGCCGCCAATACCGCGGCGGCCGGGGACGGCCTGCGGATGCTCCTCACCCAGCGCCGGTACCGACCGCAGCTAGTGATGGCCCTCGCGATACCCTTCTTCCAGCAGGTGACCGGGATCAACGCGATCGCCTTCTACGCGCCGCTGCTGCTGCGCACCATCGGCATGGGCGAGAGCGCGTCTCTCCTGTCCGCGGTGGTCACAGGCATGGTGGGCGTGGCCGCCACGCTGCTCTCCATGTTCATGGTCGACCGGTTCGGCCGCCGCACGCTCTTCCTCGCCGGCGGCACCCAGATGCTCGCGTCGCAGGTGCTGATCGGCGGGATCATGGCCGCGAAGCTGGGCGACGACGGCGGGCTCAGCAAGGCGTGGGCGGCGGCGCTCATCTTCCTGATCGCCGTGTACGTGGCCGGGTTCGGGTGGTCGTGGGGTCCCCTAGGTTGGTTGGTGCCGAGCGAGATATTCCCGCTGGAGGTGCGGTCGGCGGGGCAGGGCGTGACGGTGGCGACGAGCTTCGTGTTCACCGTGTTCGTGGCGCAGGCGTTCCTGTCCATGCTGTGCCACATGAGGGCCGGCATATTCTTCTTCTTCGCCGCGTGGCTGGCGGCCATGACGGCGTTCGTGTACCTCCTGCTGCCGGAGACGAAGGGGGTGCCCATCGAGCAGGTGGAGATGGTGTGGCGCGCGCATTGGTTCTGGAGGAGGGTCGTCTCCGAGGAGGAGGCGGCGCCAACGGGCGGGAAACTCTGAAGAAAAGAAACACAAAGTTAAAGCTTGCCAATTGCACGAATCACAGTGCGCGCTTGTGGCCGTTCGATTACGTGGCTATCTATCATGCTGAATTGATGGCGCTATGGTAAATTGGTAAGTCGAAGATCACATTGTAAGATACTGAGCAACCAAAGTATAGTGATTGAGAGCTGTCAGACAAACTGCATCAGAAATGAAGAGCAATGCAGTATTGGTCGGGTATGTGCTATTATTGCTCGATCATGGGAGTTCAGATCGAACATAGTGCATCGATCGCAAGATGAATTAAGGCGTGTAGGACATACATTAGGTGATGTACTCCTAGCTAGGAGTATAATAACGCCTCATGAGAAGACCGCCAAACGGTTCTGTACCGAACCCATAAAGTTATTGAGAGAGCTTAATGCCCTCTCGATCCAGCTTTCTTGCTCGACACGGAGTGGGCGGATTCTTGCCTCCCTCTTGGTTGTCGTTTCTCCTTAACCTACTTGTAAAAGGATTTACTCATCACTTTGTATCGCTTTGGAGTTTGGACTTTATTATAAAGTGAGACAATAGCCTGTTTTGAGAGAGTGCTAGGAGTATAATGGAGTGTTCACATCGATCTTACTAAGGAAAAGCTTGTGTTCATGCGGAAGAGTGAAAATAACAAATTCACACTTTGACGAAACTTCAACATAATATGAACCTATTTTGAAAATAATTTTGAATCTAATTCTTTTTGGTAGTGCCTTACATTGGGGTGATGCCCTCCATATGGTAGCGCCCTTGGATGGACCACTATGCCACTGCCAACATGACAATGTCGGACCCACTACAAAGAATATACAAAGAACGGTCGTCGTGAAAAACATAAATCAAATATGGTAGCGCTCGGACTAGGTAGATGATGGTAATACTTTATTAGCTTAATCCTTATTAACTTTAGTTGCTTTATGCAACCGATCATATTTGTACTCATGGTCCAATTAATATGCATAGATGTATCTATTAAAATAAAACTATGACTTGGGGTAGCCAGATCCATGCACTCCGGCGTACCCTCAAGGGATTTTGATAAACATCCTTGGTTAACATGAATCTCAAAGTGTTTCAAAATATTTATTTGAGTAGAGATATTATCCTAAGTCATAATGTCATTTTAATAAGCAATCTATGCATGGAAACTAATATACATAAAATCGGTTGCGTATAGCAACTAAAATTAACAAGGACTAAGCTAACAAAGTATTACCATCATCTACCATAGCATAGAAATTTGCTTGATCAATACTAAGCATTAAACTAATTTAAAAAACACACAACGTGTAAATTGCTTGTAAAAATTAATGTGTGAAGTGTGGTCAAATTGGGTGCTTCTTTAGCTCTTCAAGGTATTCCTTTGTTCTAAATTTTTGACAAAATCTTTGTTCACAACCAAATTGTCTATACATTAAAAAAATAAGCCAACATAAGCAAATAATTCACAAAATATTATCTAATTTTCTAACCATCATGAGACTGGTGGCATTGGAAAGATAATTTAGTTTTTGACCCATAAAAAAGAATCATGTCATTTGGAAATTTGTGGATAAAAAATTGCGGGGTTTGAAATTGTATGTCAGACCTTGACAAGGGCGCTACCTTCAAGAGCATAACTCCCTAGCCCAGTGCGCTACCCTATTTAACTTATATTTCTACGATGGGTTCTCTCTATATATTCTTTGTAGTGGGTTTGGCATTGCCATGTTGGCAGGGGCATAGCACCCCATCCAAGAGCGCTACCATGTGGAGCGTAGCACCTCACTGTAAGGCGTTACCAAAAAGGGTTAGTTTCAGAATTCATTTTGAAATAGGTTCATTTTCTGCTGAAGTTTTCTCACAGGATCAATTTTATCGTTTTTCAAGACGAGGAATCGCGTGTTCACTTCCTCCACTCTGTCCGCGCGCCACGAATGACGACAAATACGTGGCCCTACCTTATCTTTTCTTTCTCACATTCTGCCTCTTCTCCTTCACCACTCGTTTTTGTCCTCCTTCTCGCGTCTGTGACTGCAGCGATGGATTTTCCTTAGCAGCTTCTCCTCCCCGGCGATGCACAGCTTCTATTGCTTTTGCCCGCCGCGCCTCCGGTGCTCATCTCTATCCGAGTGCCGCCGCCCCCATCTCACATCTTGTTTTTCCCTAATCACTCCATACAGGGGACATGACAACAACAACGACATCTATGGAGGAGCAGCCTATGCCGCTACGAGCCGTAGGCGGCGCTATCGCGGAGCCGGTGCCTCTACGAAGCCGTGGGCAGTAGATTCGCGAGCGCCGGATGAAGAGATAGTGGTGCTGCTCAACTGGATACAATAATGTTTAACATCCCCCCCCCCCCCCCCCCCCCCCACCTTCCTCTTCAATCATAAGTTATATAAATATACTACTTACTCTCCAAAATATAAAATATATTTTTTACTCTTATATATCTAAACGTGTTTTACTATGTAGATTTACTCAACATATTGAAATTTCAAAAATTTATTATTATTCGGAACGGAGACGGTAATATATTATGTATAAAACATTGTGGTAATGGCAACTTGCATCTCGTCCAACACAAAGTAGTCCATCCTGCAGCGGAAATCCATTTCGGGTAGTGGGTGTAGATGCACCCACTGTCCAAAAAACAAATTTCCAAATGTCAAAAAATATACTTCAAGACATTTTGTGCCAGCACAAAAAAAAATCGTGGTGAAAAGACATTTTTTTGTGAACTGTGCAAAAAGACAAATTCGGATAATACAAAATGACTTTGTACGGGTAGGGATGTAAACGGATCGGATCGGATCGGATTTTGCCTTACCATATCCTATACCACATTTTTTCATCGGATTCGGAGCGGAGCGGATAATGACCGGTTGCGGATTCGGAGTCGGATATATAATATCACGGATCCGGGGGCGGAAACGGAGCGGATTCGGGGCGGAAAATAATTAATCGGATATATACGTGCATAAGTACATCAACGAACCATACAACCACAAATAATAGTTTAATATGCTATTAGCCTAACAAGGTTGTACTCCATAGTCGTAACAATCACTATGTAAGTGAGTTTTAATTTAACGGGCGAACTTTACAACTTAGTAACAACTAATTATGTTCTATGAGGTTAGACATTTCGGTAGAAAATCGGATTATTCGGATTAAAATCATCGGATAATCCTATTTATTTTTCGGATAATCCATATTCGGGGCTATTTTTTATACCATATCCTATACCGTATCCGGTGTCAATTTCGGAATCGGATATCCTTATCCGTCGGATTCCTTCAAACCGGATATGGATTCCTTAAAACGGTTTCGGAATAGGATTCGGTGCGGAAATTGTCCTATCCGTTTACACCCCTATGTACGGGACATGTTTTTGTCTTTTTTACACATATCACAAAAAGTGTCTTTTCACCGCGAAACTTTTTGTGCTAACACAAAATTTCCTGATGTATATCCAAATTTTTTTTAGACTTTTTTAATATTCTGAAAAGTTTTAAATTTTTTTTTACATAATGGGTACAGATGCACCCGTGACCCGAAACGCCGTATCCATCCTGCAGTCACTTGATTGCAGCTCATCATATTTGCCATGAACGATTTACCTCAGGAAAGGGTATGACCAATCATGACTACTCTGGTGGTTCGTTGTTTCATGGCCCAGGCGGATGGGCCACGGCGTGCGTACTGATACCGTGTCCATCACAAGAGCAATCCTTAATTTATTTCCCCGACACCTCTCGAGTGGACAAAGGTTGCTCCGACTAGTAATTTGTCATAGGAGTAGTAGATCCGCCGAGGAGGGAAAACGAGTAATGATCGATCTCCCGACACCTCTCAAGCTCAGGACGGGTAAAACATTTTTTCGATGTTCAGAGCATGGCAATGACTTCCGTCTCTGACGTGTTACTTTTTTTGTCATGTTAGCCACCCTCATGTTTGCCGTAAGCCGCCTTTTATAACATTTGCTTGGTTGGATGTAGGTGTATAATGTTTCACAAAATAAATGCATGCAGTTCCGTGTTAAAGCTCGTATTAATTGATTATGTTGTTCTATGGTGGCCATATGTGCAGTGCAGTGAGCATGTGCACGCTTTAACACATCTCTTGTCTCGCCATGATTCTTTTGCATGTGTGTAAATTTCTTGACGTGATCCTCCTCATCCCTTGTAGATGAACATTCAACACACGAGTGGGCTATATGTATGGGTAGGGGTGCCGAACCGGGTGGAGGTTCTCAGTTCATCAACAGCAGGGAGATGTGATGTTGGTCAGGGAACGGGGAAACGAGCTGCAGGTGTCCGTGCCCCTTTTCACAAGCTTGGGCATGAACATGCGAACGCCTAAGAGGAGATGCTATTTTGTTGCGGAAATTTACGAAGATATTAGTACATGTAAAATTGAGCCATGTAACACCTGAACCTGAACCTGTGAAACGTCAAACAAAAGAAGTGACCATATCCTAGCGAGCGTGTGAGATTTCCGGCATCCACATGGTCGATGATCTAGCACTAGCAGTCAACACAACCGGTCACTGCGGACGGAGTACTAGTATAATAGGACATTCTTCTTCTTCGCGGCGTGGCTGGCGGCCATGACGGCGTTCGTGTACCTCCTCCTGCTGCCGGAGACGAAGGGGGTGCCCATCGAGCAGGTGGAGAAGGTGTGGCGCGCGCACTGGTTCTGGAGGAGGGTCGTCTCCGACTCCGAGGAGGCGCGAGCGAGCGGGAAACTCTAATCTAAAGAAAAGAAACATAAAGCTTGCCAATTTCACGAATCACGATGCGTGCTTGTGGCCGTTCGTTTACGCGGCTATCATTGATCGATCATGCTGATTTGATGGTGCTATGGTGAACTGGTATATTGAAGTTCTCAGCAATCAAAATATAGTACTGGTTGAGAGCTGTCAGACAAACTGCATCAAGACTGAAGAGCAAATCAGTGCTGGTCGGGTACGTGCTATTATTGCTCGATCATGTGCGAGTTCAGAAAACAGTGAGCGCATCGATCGCAAGATGAATTCAGGCGTGTTGCACGCTCTTGATCAGATACACCGTAGCTAGATATAATGAATTATTCGCATAGATTTTAATAAGCAACTTTCATTGCATATATACAGAGTGAAACGGATTCATTCATCATGGATTCATGGTCCTTCTTTGAGGGCTGAAAATATTCGCATAGCAAAAAATGCTACGTAATCGACATTATTGTTGGGAAACTAGTCATCGTGTCGAGACGACACTTCGGCCCACGCGTCGTCCTCCCGTGGGCGACTCGGGGGGCGACTAGGGTCTCTGATACGTCCCAGACGTATCTATAATTTTTGATGTTTCATGCTTGTTTTATATCAAATGCCACATGTGTTTGCTATGTTTTCATATTATTTTGACATATTTTATTGGACTAACCTATTGACAAGATGACCAGTGCCAGTTTCTGTTTATTATGTCTGTGCATAGCAGAAAAGCTCCAAGATCCAAAGGGCTCAGAAAAATTCGAAAAAATTACAGAAATTCGATCTCGCCAGAAAACCCCGGGAGTCAAAAGGACAAGTCCGGGAGGGGCGCACAGCCCCCAGGAGGTGCGACCCAAGGTCAACCGCATATGGGCCCCACCTCATCGCCTCTTCGCCTATAAAGTCTCCCCTGACCTAAAAACATCAGAACATCGAAGGTTTTTCCAGAAACGCATCTAAGCTCCGCCTCCACCAAAACCCTAATCCGGAGGATAGAAGTTCATGTTCCGGCACCCTGTCAGGATTGGGAATTGCCCCCGGAGCCATCTCCTTCGACTACGCCGCCTCCATGACGCTCCGTGAGTAGTTCCCCCATGAACTACGAGTTCCAGGTGTAGCTAGATGATACTCTCCCTCTCCCATGTTGATCAATACAATAGTATCATAATAGTATCATGAGTTTCCTTACATGATTGAGATTCATCTGATGTAATCGGTGTTGTGTTTGTTGGGATCCGATGAATTATAGAATTATGATCAAATTTGTTCATCAGTTATATCTATGTTTTATTTAAGATCTTGCATGCTCTCCGATCCTTGTGGTTGCCTTGATCACGTAAGTACTTATATATCTCCAAGAGAGAGTATTTATGCTAGATAGTAGGTTCATGCCTCTTTTTGTCTGAGCTCGGGTTGACAGAAACGATTTGAACTAAAGATGTGTTGTTGCTACTAGGGGTAAAACAGCGATGTTTACTTCCTCGTGTTGTTTCATTGCTTATATTATGCACCATGCTTATTGCAATGATCTGTTTCTTGCAACTTAATACTTCCGGGTGACAGGCTGGATAGCGATCCCGAGTGGATTATTAGTCATAGACGCAGTTGGATAACGTCTATGTATTTTGACGTAATGCTCAATTAAATAGTTCAATACCTTGTCATGATAGCATTGTTATGCGCCCACAATCTTGTCAATTGCCCGACTGTAATTTGTTTACCCAACACGTGTTCTTTTTATTGGAGAGTTACCACTAGCGAAGCTGGGAACCCCGGTCCATATCTATCCATCAACTATTTTCCGCGCCATTGCCTCCGTTGTTACTATTGCTTCTGTCACTTTGCTGTTACTATTGCTCTCATATTAGTGTTGCGTTCACATCACTTCTGTTATTAGTGCTTTTCCAGGTGTGGCTAAATTGACAACTCAACAGTTAAGACTTATAAGTCTTCTTTGGCTCCCCTTGTGTCGAATCAATAAATTTAGATTTTACTTCCCTCGAAGATACTCTGCGATCCCCTACACTTGTAGGTCATCAAGACTATTTTCTGGCGCCGTTGCCGGGGAGCATAGCTCTACTCATAAGTTCACTTGGGGAGTACTTTCTACCACTCTTTTTTTCGGTTTTTTTTATTTTTTCTTGGTTTTGTTTTGCTTAGTTTACTTTTTTAGTTTAGTTTTGTTTAGTTTTGTTTTTCTTATATACCCGAAAATCCATAAAAAAAATTGAAAACCAAAAATTCTAAAAAACTTTTGCTGCATGGATACTTTCTATGAAACTAGATCTTATTGGCAAGGTGGGTCCACAGAGGATGAACAAAAATATTATAAGGGATACCGCTTGTCTGAAAAAGGGAAATATGTATGGAATCAAATAGATAGATTGAGATTTATTGCTGGAAACTTGTGCTCCAAATATGATGTATCTTGGTGCTTTAATGAATATGGTTGCTTTCGGGGTGCTAACCATTTTCCTTTCCAATGTACTTGTAATGATAATGAAATGTTGTCTTCTTATGCTAAGATGAATTCAGGCGTGTTGCACGCTCTTGATCAGATACATACATTAAACGAAACCGTAGCTAGATATAATGAATTGTTCGCATTGATTTTAATAAGCAACTTTCATTGCATATATACAGAGTGAAACAGAGTCATTCATCATGGATTCATGGTCCTTCTTTGAGGGCTGAAAATATTCGCATAGCAAAAAATGCTACGTAATCGACATTATTGTTGGGAAACTAGTCATTGTGTCCAGACGACACTTCGGCCCTTGCGTCGTCCTCCCGTGGGCGACACGGGGGGCGACTAGGGTCTCTGCCACCACCCCTCCCCCTCCCCTCGCCTTTGCCCGAGGTGACCGTCGTGATTCCCCACGATATCGTCGGTAAAGGCGTTGGCGAGGACCTCGTCGCTCGGGCTCTCTCCGAGGACTTTGGACCACGAGGCAGCGACCTTGGATGAAGAGACAGAGTCGACCTATGGCTGGTGACGTCAGCAGGTGTTGGTCGGTGGTCTTACTTGCGTGGGTGGTGGGCTCTGGTCGTGGTCGGAGGGCGGTGTCTTCGGCCTTTACTGTCCTCCCTCCCTCTGCCCCCCCCCCCCCACCCCCCCAAGGTTCTAGCAACAATTGTCCATCGGTTTTGGAGATGGTTGGTGGTTAGTGGGGCATGCATGGGACTGGGGGAAACCCTTGGTTGGTCAGTCTGACCACGACAGCGGTGACGCCTTTTGATCCTCTCTCTCCTCCCTGGAAGCGACGTCGAGGTCCCTCCTCAACACCCCCGTTCCAACCCCAAATCCATGGATTGGGCAGTGGCGACGCCATCAGTGTCGCTTTCTCTTGGGTGTGCCGTTCATGGATGCAGGTTCTGCGGGTGAGTGGGTCACAGATGTTACACGCGATAGGTAATAAACAACGAAGTTAAGCAAGATAAAACCAATGTGGACACGAGATTTTAACATGGAAAACCCTTCAAATGAGGAAGAGAACACGGGAGTCAGCCAACAAACTTCACTATATCGGGTGAGGTTACAAACCGCTGAGATTTACAATATGTGGCTTATCTCGTGCGACGGCTTACAAGATGTATTTATAGTGGTCCTGACCTAATACAGATCGGTAACGATCCGTATCCAGGTCGGCGAGGCCACGCTCGCTCCATCAAAACTTAGCTGCACTTTATATGAATTTGGATCACAATAAAAATAACAACGGACGGTAGGTTGTTGGCGGTGCTCAGACATGTGTGGTGCTGGTGGTGATTTGGTCCGGCAGGCCTAGTGTGTACCTTATGGAGTGCTTGTCATCGTCTTGTGTGTTGCTATTTTCCGGCAAGGTCGGCGCCCTCAGGACTGGTCGGGCGGGGAAGTACTCCCCTTCCTGGCGACAATGGCATGGTGGTGATTGCCCGTGCTCTTTTCCAACGGTGGTTGGTCATGGTCTAGATGTTTTGCTCCAGGTCCTGATCTCTACGCATCTTCTTCATCAACGCTTTATCACAAGCTTCACCTTTTCGCTCAGGTTTTCTTGGGCTGCAGCTATTTGGTGGGTGTGGTATGTTCCCTGCCGCGAGATGACCGAGTCCAGTTTGTGCTCCTTGTTGGTCTTGAGTGCAGTCCACAGCCTAGCTCTCGGGTGAGCAGCTCTACCGGCCGACGATGCGACGCCCTTCGATCCAGGGTGAGAGAGCAGGGTGCTCATTTCGACATTAGAGAAGGCTTGGGTTGTAGTGCCTCGGCCTCGGGTAGCTCCTATCCTCGTGTTCGTCTTCATGGGAGTAGTTGATCCTCTTCGCTTTTCTTTTGCCGTCCCCTGAATCCTGATGGAGGAGGGCATCGTCGATTGGAACTGGAGCTTCATTTTCACTTTTCTTTTGTGTGGTTGCTTAGTGCGACGCGTTGTTAGCTGTTGTGATCAGCACCCTTATACCCTTCGAGCCGTTTGGGAATTTATTAATTTATAAAGCATAGGTCTTCTGTCTACAAAAACAAAACTACTCATCATAAGACCTCAAGTGAGCCCTACATGTCGTCAGATCTGATGAAGCTAGCAGCAATTGTTACAGAGTAGTAGCAGTACGTGCAGCATACATTATCACGAGAATGATTGAAAAAGGGACATCATGATCACCACCCCTTCAATGGTCAGCATCAATCAAATTAATCGCCCCATCAGCAATACTTTATGGCCAAACGATAAGCGTGTCTTCCCAACAGTTTCGTCCGAACCATTCGTCGCCATTTGTCCATGGCTTCAGATAGAAAGGTCACGGCCAACGAGACGAAGCGTGTCGATCGGGGTAGGCGCTGGGTACTTATAAATCGAAGTATAGTGTTCGAGAGCTGTCAGACAAACTGCATCAAGACTGAAGAGCAATGCTCTCGATCATGTGGGAGTTCAGAAAACAGTACTGAGTGCATCGATCCCAAGATGAATTCAGGCGTGTTGCACGCTCTTGAGCAGATGCGTACATTTATTGACCCGTAGCTAAATGTAATGGAGCATTCGAACAGATTTTCATAAGCAACTTCCATTGGAGATATACAGAGTGAAACGGAGTTATATACAGTTCGTGTACAAAAAAAAAACATCGGCATTCCACCTTTTCTTATTTTTTGTGAAAAGAACACTCGTTATGTTGGATTTTACGGTATTGGCCCATCTAGTTTAAGCAAGTTTTAAAAATCCCTAAGTCTCGTTCAACTTGGTTGTATGACATTTGCAGAAAGTTGGACTGAGTTTATTGCCATATTGCTAGTGTGTGACACGTACAGAAAGTTCACGCGCACTCCTCCTTTGCCGTTCGACTTGTCATGCATCGTGTTTCATGAATCAAGTTTGAGTTAGCACCTGTTATGATGTAAGATTAATTTTTTCAATGGTGCACCAATTGTGTGTACGTGTCAACATGCATTTACATGTCAACACGTACCCCGCTTCTTCCACTGTGTGTGCCGATTGTGTTCTTTGGCTCTCCCAAATACTAAAGTCTAAAGAGAAGGATAGATTAGACAAATATATAACACACCATTCATTTTCTGTCTCGCCACCACCTAGTTACTTTTGTGGTGTTGCTTCCAGGTTTTCCCATCCTAGACTATACGTGCACGGTCAGGCCTCCAAAACACTGTTGCGTGCTCGATCGCTTCCATTCAACTACATCTGTACCGACCATTCGACTCACGTGTATTACTATGGCCAACGACAGCAACGTGAGGCCAACACGTATGTGTTCATCTTCTCTCTGTTCGCATCATATACAGATCCGCTAGATATGTCTAGTTTTTGTATTTGATTAGATTTACCAGTGCATCTGTAATATTGTTTCGTTAGTTAATCGCACCCGAAAATTGCTTAATATTCATCAGATTCAAGGGCCTTCTTCGAGACCTGAAAATATTCACATTGCAAAAAAATGCTGCGGAAATCAACAATACTGATAGCAAAGTACTCACCGTAAGCTAGACCTCAAGCCAGCCGTACATGTCGTCCGATCTGATGATGAAGCTAGTACAGCAGTTGTTACAGAGTAGCAGTACGTGCAGCATAAATTATCACGAGCATGACTGATTGCGGGACATCATGATTGCAGGGTCAGCATCAACCAAATTAATCGCCCCCACATCAGCAATACTGTGTGGGCCGGCAACTCCTGCCTGATCGGTCCGCGTCTCTTCCCAACAATTTCCCCCGAACCATTCGTCGCCATTTCTTTGTCCATGGATTCAGAACCAAAGGCAACGGCCGACGAGACGAAGCGCCTCGGTCTCTGGTCGACGCTGGGCAGCTTGGCTGATCCGGCCGATCGATGACGCAGAGAACATATATATGGGGTATCGATGAGATCGCAGAGGTTTCTTTCGGACACCTGGGCGTCGTGCCGACTTAATTATTGTTAGGAGGTTCGATCGGCAAGTAACGTACGTGACATACTTGCCTTGACATTATAGAGTACGTGCGTGCACCTCATAGGGGTAGGGTGTGCGTGTGTGCGTTTATAGGATGAGTGTTTGCGCGTGTATGTGAGCGTCTGTGTTGTACTGTGTTTCGCAAAAAAAAAAAAGATAGATAGGTACTTCATCTCCGTGAGAACCAACATGTGGTTGGATAGTTAAAAGTGTGGTTATATCCTCACCTATCAGAGTTCGAACTTCAGTTTTGATAGGCGTCTTCATCAATTTCAAGACTCTGTGTTTCGGAGGTGCTGATATAAGTAGGGTGTGCGTGCATTCATAGAGTTGAGTGTATGCGTGTATGTAAGTGTCTGTGTTGTACTTGTTAACAGGACGGCCGAAGCAACAAAGATACGGCTAAGCTAATTTCAGTTAAACAAGCAGTAAAGCAGAGCATCTCCACCGACGCTCCAAATAGGCTTATTTGGGCCGCCAGCACAAAAACGACGGTCAGTTGTGGCCCCAATAGCGGTACTTTGACGGGCGAACCTAATAACGTGTCCGGCAACCCCGCCACTGCTCCGGTCCATAGCGACCGACGTGGGAGTGCCGGACAGATGTGAAAACTCTCGTCACGTCAGATCCTGGCGGGCAGGCCGCCCCTGCTAGCAACTTAAAGATTAATTTAATATGATTTTTAATGGCAAGCAGTCTTTCCTCACGCAGGCGCAGAACAACGCAACGCATAGACATTGGAGTTTAATGCATGTCAGGGGAGCCGCTATTTCTCGGCCATCTCTTCCCCGTCACACATCTCCATCGCTAGTTAGGAATTAGGATGTCTAGCCGTTACGACTCCCGCCGGGACATCCGCCGCTAGCCCCGGACGCTACAGTGGCTGGCAACCTTGTAAGCCCCACTTAGCGGAAATAACATTTCGCCAAATAGAACCACAATTGGATTACATCACATGCACAAGTACGACACAAAAGATAAATAAACATAGTTCAAATACTTTTAATACATCACAGGGGATCATACGTCCCGAATACAGCGGAAGCAATCACTCGTCTGAGTACAGACTACATCAAAGGCCAAAGGCCGGAAAATAAAAGAGGGGACCCGCCCACGGTGGTCTCAGGCTGCCGCCTAGGATCTCGATCTACTCGTCGTAGTCAGCGTCGAACTCTACGTAGTAGCCACCATCTGGATCGTCGAACTCTGCTGTCGCTCCTGCATCGGTGAAAACACGGGCACCGGACACCCGATGGTATGAGTACGGGGGTACTCAGCAAGTCTTACGCACAAGAGGAAAAGAAGGTACGATGCACATGCATTGGGGTTGAAAAAGGGGCTGTATGTGGACTTGCAGCAGCAGCACCTAACAACTACAGAAGACACACTACAACTTGCGTCTAATTAGAATAAGGGAAGAGAGCGCTTGCGCTACTGGGCTAAACTACTCACCAAGCAATACCTGTCCTGAGACAACTCCATCGTATCATATACCCACGAGGAAGAAGTCCGAACACTCACACGTTGATCAAATTTTAGCAGGTTATTATTTGAGTATGGCTACTTACTAGTCAAATTAGCTATTTATGATATACGGTGATGTCTATGATCTTTTTAGCCAGCACATTACCCAAGTCGTCCATAACTGCGGACTCGGCTTTTCGAAAAGATTTAACCCTGCAGGGGTGCCCAAATGTAACCATACACGTTTGATTAACCACATGCCACATAGGCATTTAGGTATCTCAACACGACCTTCCCCATCACTACTACATTGGATAAGGAGCCACCTATCTAAGACTGATCCACGTCGAGAGCCCGGCCGAAACTCCTTTGTGGGCCCAAACGTTTGCGTCTACGCACTAGATGGCACAAACTACCATGAGCCGGCCACTTTGCATCATACCGCACCTATATGCGTCACTCATCCTCATCATGCTTCTTCTATGATATGCTCCAAATGGTAAACACCCGAACTAGTTGTGGCTCCCTAACCAATATAACAGATCTGGTACTAAGTTGCGGAGGGTTCCATAAGTCTTCCCACGTGTGGGTAGGGCGCTCATTCTTGGATAAGCGGAAAAGAACGGTTTTTCCTATGCGACACTAGCAGAACAAATCACCATAATTGGCCTTCCGCCGGTGCCTTATCTTTAATATAATAACAGTGATTCCCACATAGCAAGTCTTCAAATATTTAAGATATACCAGCTAAACATGTGATAGACCACAATCAACTCCTAAGCATGTTAGTAGATAGTAACTGGAAAACAAGCATAGGATATAGGCAGGCATATCAGGAATAACTGGACTTCTATCAGGCTATGCAATTGTAATAGGAATCGTAAGACACAACAGAACGGAAGTCCTAAAGCATGCAAGACAGGTATAGGCATCACATGAGAAAGTTGGAGGGGCTGCTTGCCTGTTGGCTCAGTAGCCTGGTACTGGGCTAGATCCTCGGAGGTGTCGGGGTACTCGGCAACGTCGTCGTCTACGGATAACCCCAAAACATAGCAAAAATAGCAATCAATACAAATGCATTCAAACAAGGATGATGGCATGTCAAATTTAAAATATGCAGCAATTTAAGTGCTAAACATTTTATCCGGCAAGTTAAATTAGCCATTTGCAATTTTAACAAACAACTAAAGCAATTAAGGCATTTTTAAAGTTCAATTAATTGGATTTCTAATTATCCCAAAGTTAAATTGCTTATTATATGCATGAAAAATTATAAACAGGTAGATAACATTTTTAGCTACAATTTGATATAAAATTCATAAATTTTGGAATTCTAAAACAAAAGTTATGGATTTTTCAAGATTAATTAGTTAGCAAAAGATTTATTTATTTTAGCCATGTAAATTATTCAAACAAAATTTATATTTGAACAGATTACATTTTTTTGATTTCAAAACATATTTTTATTATAATTTTTGAATTCGAAAGGGCCAAAAATTAAATGTTTTGAAAACAGGTCAGAAACATGTTGGAAGGACCTATTTGCAAAAGGTTTTCAAAACTGGGTTCATCTGTAAGAATTCCAGATCTGGATCTGGGGATTTGTTTTGCACCGTGCTGGTTTGACACAAGAGCATGACAGGTGGGTCCCGAGGGCCCGCATGTCAGTGGCTAGGCTAAAGGGAAAAAGAGGGGGTTTTATTTGCTCCAGTGTTGGCAAAGGACACTGAACCAGTTGGGCTGTGCGCGTGCTGTTGATATGGAACAGGTCTGAAACAAGGTGAACTGTTGCTGCTGCTGTTAACTGAACCGCAAACTGAAAACGAGTTTTAGACAGAGCGGCGACAGAGGACGTCGGCCGGCGGTGACCACGAACTGGCAGCGCCGTCCAAGCGTTCTCGTGCGTGTGTGGTGCGGGAGTGGGGTGCAGAAAAGGTGCAGCTCGTGCGGCACAGGCTGGTGCGTGCACGGGCTCGAGCACGAGCTCGAGCTCATGCACGAGCTCAGCCATGGCGGGAAACAGGCGACGCGCGATGGCGAGCCACAGAGCAAGAGGGAGAGTGGAGGAAAGGGGCCAGACGCGGCGGTGTGCTCACCCTAGGGCAGATCGGCGACGAGCAGCAGCAGATCGACGACAAACGCGCCGGTGCAGGTGGGTAGACGGGCTCGGTGTCCAGGAAGTAGTCGACGACGACCCTGGAGTAGTGGAAGCAGGCCTTGTGTATGCCGTCGGCTTCCAGCTCCGGCGTGGCGGTGACGTGCTCCTGCTCCTCCTCTGCTACTACCCCATGGTGGCGACGGGCTTCTCCGGCTAGCGATGGTGGAGGTGGTTCGGGTACCGAGAAGAAATGGAGCAGAGAGGGAGAGAAGAAGGGCGGCGGCGGACAGGAAAGGAGAGGGGGAGAAGCTAGGGTTCGTGGGAGGTGCCCCTGGTGCCACTTTATAGGAGAGGGGAAAGGTAGCAGGTGGTGCGGGTGGCGCCGGGGACGGAAACGGCGTCGGGGAAAGCGATGGCGCAAAAAGGGAGAAGAGGACGATGCCGGGCTGGGGAGAGTGGGCCGGCTGGTGGGCTTGCCCGGGAGGGAGGAAAGAGGGAAGAAGAGAGGGGAAGCTGGGCTCGGCCCAGTTTTAGTTTTTCTGTTTTGCAAACCTTTTTCTTTTTCCAGAAAATTAGAGAGAAGAAGAAAAGGAGTAAACGAATAAACTAGGGTTTGTTTTCCACCAAATTTATTTTGTTAAAAAGCAAATTCAAAATAACATTTTAATTTGCTTTGACCAAAATAGTTTTGGTTTTAATTATTTTGTTCTTTGCAATTTATAAATTAGGTATTGCATGTGATAACACAGGAAAAGCAATTTATCTTTATTTGTTTTCTTTTATTTTGCAAAACCACAAGATGCAACCAAACCTAAGATGATGTCATGATGATGCACAAATTAAATTAACAAGCAAGAAATTAAAAGGGGATTACTTTTGGGATGTTACAAACCCTGACGCTGCAGTGGCCGTCAACCCAGACAATGTAGTTGAGGAGGAGGAAGAAGAGGACGACGAGTACGATTGGCCAGAGACCGACCAGTGGCCCGACATGCAGATGGCCATCACCTCTTCCTTCGCGCCACCTCCACCTCCACCTCCCGAATGTGCTGATCATTAATATTGTAAAACTTCGTTCAAGTTTCAATAAAAATCGTCGGTTTATATTCATATTTTTTTATTTCAATATGCGAGAAAACAATTGTTGGAAGCACCGTACCGACGAGAACACCCAATAAAACCTGGACGGCGCAGTTGTCGGACGCTCTATTGGAGTACCTCGTTCCTACCGAGGGTGCGCACGCGTGCCGCGTGCAGAAGTTTTGTGTCGAGGAGTTTTCAGTGACCTGTATATCACACTGTCAGGGTAGTACTAAACCTGCAGATCACTCAACAACTGTCAAAAAAAAGTGACCTGTCGGACCATTTCTGCCGGAAACAACGTCGGCAACCAATCAGCAGATCACACATCCCCGCTAGGTGGCAAGCTAGCTGTCCTCAGGTGGAGCCCTACGAATCATGAGGAACGGGAGAAGAGATCCAGAATCGGCATAATACTGAGTTAGAGTCTGGCTCCTCCGTTTGCATCCAAGTCGGCCACATGTACGCAGCAGCCAGATCCAGCGATTAATTCCTCAGCTGCTACTGCTACCGAGTGTATATGTGGCGCGTGGCCAACTATCCAGTGCCAGCTCGCCAATCATTCATCGCCATTAGGCGGGCGGTAGTGATCAACGCTATCTTATAAAGCTACCCCGCGGGAAAGAAGGAACCAACGATCGCAAGAAACGAATCAAACCCAATTTTTGGTTGTTGGGAACCACCGGAAGATTGGCCGCCGTTGACCGTGCCAAGAAGAAGAAGAAGAAGAGGGAAGCAGAGACGGAGGAGGAGATACAGAGAGAGGCTCCATCGATCGATCGGATGTTGATCTTGGAGCTGGGCCTCTGGGTCCTGCCCTTCACGCTGCTGCTGGCGCCGGCGCGGCGGATGGTGCACCTCGTCGCGGAGCTGCAGCGGATCCTCCTCGTCCTCGCCTGCGGCGGCCGCAGCCGCCGGCCCGGCGGCCCCGCCTCCTTCGGCGAGGTCTGGAGCCGCCTCGACCGCCTCGACTCCGCCACCGTCATCGCCTGATCGATCGACCACCGCGGCTCTCTGCTCCGTCGTGTAATTAACTTCTGCCGCCGCTTCTTGCGCATGTATATTCTGCGCCTGCCAATTGTGTAGCTGTACGTTCTTCAAGAAATGCATGATGATACGGCTCTTTTTCTTTTGAGCTCCGATCTCATCTTCTTCTTTGATTTTTATTTAATTTTGTTTCTTGTGTTCCTTTTTCTTTTCTTCCGTGTACTGTGTACACACACATTTCTCTGTGTGGTCGCGCGTCGACGAGCTATTTTTCTGGCGCTTGTTGAGGCACCGATCGATGTCCAGGAATTTTCATCGGAGATTCTTCAGATGTTCATGGAGAAGTAAGGAAGAGTCCATTATTTCTCAGAGATTCCTCCTATGACGATTCACGAAAAGATCCAGGGTGCGTTTGTCGTGTGCATGATGACCTGACGATCGACGAATTGCTTTCTAGTATGAGCTGCCCCGATCGTTTCCTGTCGTTGTCGTGCCTGCAACCGCAAGCAAACACGTAGTACACACATTATTGTTTTTCTGTTGTTTCTGAAGAAAACCAAACACGAATTCTCCCAAGAGCATGTATAAGCATAACTGCAACTTATTTATTCTTCCCAACAATATTGCATTATAATTATCATATATAGTATTGGAAACACATGCAAGACAAACCGTATGGTGTCTGAAACCTTGAATTATACATAGTTGTAGTACAATATTGCATGAATATGGAGTGATATAGTAGGATTTTTGCTTAGCGGAAAGAGAGAGAACGAAGACAAAGAAAGCTGCCTTCTCTTAGCTACACTTTTGCTAATGGAAAATAAAGATATTATGTACACTTCTATGTCATTTGACTAGATTTGTAATTTTGTTATTCAGAATAAGGATAACTCCCGTTTTCTGCATCAACATGCTCGGGCTCATGGACGTCGAGCACTCAGGCGAGCTACCGGAGCTGTCTAAATCGCTGGACAATACTAGAAACCCCCATTCAACTGAAAATGATGACTAATTACTAAACTGAGCTACATAGTCCGCACCCTGGCCACTTGGACCGACTCCCTTTAGCATACTGCCAGTGACGGAGCCAGATCTTAGGCTTGGAGGGGGCAGAGGGGTCAAAATGGCTTAAAATTACCAAGTTGAAGCATGAGTATTTAGTGAGTTAAAGAACAAAATGAAATTATTGGGGGTGGCTCAGCCCCTGCTCGTCCCCCCTTCCTCCGTCCCTGGGCCATTGGCCATTGGCAACCTTCATATTCTCGAAGGCGAAAGTAGAGGGGTCGAGAAAACTCGTTGAGATGTTGCGGCGGTGCATGTTCATCTGGTCGAGATCCTAGTTAGTTAAATCCAAAAAATCCACTCACACACAGGCGGTCGAGATCCCTATGAGGACTGTGATTATGATACGTTACAGCACACACAAGCGTAAACGACAACACGACAACTACAACGACGATGAAAATTCCACTCCAGTGGATGGCCGCTCGTCGACCCTAGAGCTCGTTCGTGCCCAATCTGCTCGGGGCTAGGACCATGAGGTAGGAAACAACACTAGACCTCATTAGCCATCGAATTTTGTATCGTGATCATGCTGATTTTGTGAGGGGCACATGGTTTGCAACCAATAAATGTGGCAAACTGATTATTTTTGTTTCTATTAGTACTACTAGATATCATGGACTTTGTAATCTTGAAGAAATTATCAACGCCATTCCATATTTTATATATCTTGAAATAAAGAGTGATATTGATCCAATACAAATGGAGGAAACAGGTATAACTAGCCAATAAATAATATATTTCTCCATTTGGAATGGTTAGAAATGTAGAGGCATGAATAGGGAAGATTAAATACCCTACAAACTTTATGATTCTTCCTTGTCCCTATAATAACTTTTGTCCTATTATTTTTGGTAGATTGTTCATGTTTACAGTAGGGTATGAAATTCATTTACTTAAAGAGAAAATGTTTATTAATTGTGCTGGTGAAAGGTTAGAATTTTATTTCTCCAAGTTTACCGGTGAAAACAGTTATGGTAGAAGATCAAGTGGAAACTCTTGCTTATATAGTTGTAGCTTCAGTGGACGCCTTGGATAGGTATCTCCTTGACCAAGAAGAACAATTTACTAGAGAATAAAGAGAAGCAAAAGAATAGTATCTAGATCAACAACCTCCTATTCTGCAGCTAAATATTCCACCTAATGATTTAGGAGAGCCACCTCCACCTAAGGTAGAGCCTAATTTCGAGTTTAAAACCTTTAATTACCAGAAGATTTGAAATATGCTTTTCTAGATGACAAATATATTCGTCGCCTGCAAATTATGTAGTTGTTCTTCAAGAAATGATAATGCGGCTCTTTTTGTTTTGAGCTCTGATCTCTTCTTCTGTGATTTTTTTCATTTTGTTTCTTGTCTTCCCTTTTCTTTTCTTCCGTGTACACGTATTTTTCTGTGTAGTCGCGCATCGATCGATGAGCTATTTTTCTGGGGTGTTTGAGGAAACGATCGATGTCCAGGAATTCTCATCGGACTGGTGGAGATTCTTCAGATGTTCATACAGAAGAAAAAATCCATTACTTTTAGGATTCTTGTGATGATTCACGAAAAGATCCGGTGTGCATGATGCGATCGAAGAATTGCTTTCTGTGAGCTGGCCCGTTCATTTCCTGTCGTTGTCGTCCCCGCAAGCAGACACGTAATATACGCATTATCATATTTCTGTTTCTGAAGAAAACGAAAAACGAATTCTTCCAAGAGCACGTCTAAACATAACGGCAACTTATTTATCCTTCCAAACAACATAAATATCATCGTGTTGGAAACACATGCAAATAAACCGTATAGTGGCCGTTCGAAAACATATAATGGAGACCGAGCTACATGGAGCTCGTTTTTTTGAAAAATCGAAATCTACATTTAAGTTTCCAAAAATCACGAAACAATTCCCAGATGTAGATATTATTGAGAAATACAATCGTGCAAATTTAAACTCCAAGTTCGTTGTATTTTGGGCTGCACAAAAAAGACAAACGGGTAGATCTAGGGGTGAAGAATACATAGTTTCAAATATTTGAAATTTCTGCTGATTTGTCTTTTTTGTACAGCCCAAAATACAATATATTTGGAGTTGAAATTTTGCAAGATCGTGGATCTCAATAATATCTACATCTGGGAATTTTTTAGATATTTTGGGAAACTTAAAAAAATTGATTTCGAATTTTCAATAAAACAGGCTCCATGTAGCTCGGGTTCCAAAAATCCACTCTCCCGAACCTTGAATTATATATAGTAGTAGTAAAATATTACGTTAACAAGGGCATGTAAATGGAGTGATATTGTAGGTTTTTTGGTTAACGGGGAGAGACATAACAAAGATAAAGAAGCCTGGCTTCTATGGGAAATCCGTTTTGGTTCGTAAGTATAGATGTATCTACAATTTAAAAATTATATTTTAAAAAGTAAAACAAATTGGGTTGACATCCGGACATTCTATATCCGCACACTAAATTTCGTAGGACAAAGATATTTTTTGTGAACTGTGTAAAACACAATTTCTGGTACTCCAAAATGAGTTTTCACGAGATATTTTTAATCTTTTTACACAAGCCTCAAAACATGTCATTTTTTTTGTGAAACTTTATGTACGAACATAAAATGTCTTGATATACATTCAAAATGTATGTTTCAATTTCTTTATCAATTCGAAATACATTTAACATGTTTTTCCTAACGGGTGCATGTATTCTTATGATCCAAATCACCATGTCCGCCTTCTCTTAGCTACACTTCTGCTAATTGAAATATAGATTTGATATGTGCACTTCTCTGATACTCAGTCGACTCATTTTCTTGTTCGGCAAGAAGGATAGCTCTCGTTTTCTGTGTACGTCATGCAGTATGTTGGGAAAATTCCGGAGCCAGAGTTAGAGAAAGTTTGGTCACTCGCATCGAAGGAAAGGTCATGTTTTTATTTGGCTTCTGTTGCAAAATAGAAATTGGACGGATGAGAAGATGAAGACTTATCTGCGGATGAGCAAGAAACCTACCACGCCGACGGCGATCCAGGCTATTCATGAGTTGGTAGAAGTTAATGTTTAATCTCTATCCCCATAAGACTAGGTGCAGGCGCTTCTCTTGTTGCGTGGGTGCTCTCGAGGTTGCGATGTTTGGCTTGGCTTGATACAAGGGGCTTCCAATAGTCTTGGACCTGGGGACTCTTGTATCAGGCTCGGATGATGTGCCTTGATCAGTAATAGAATGTGGGTTTGGTTTTCACCGGTTTTCCTTAATTAACCGGGTGTTGTTTGGTCTTTGGGTCCGGTTTCCCTTATTAATTGGACCAATTCTTATTCTTCTTAAATGCAAATGCGGGAACTCCCCGCCCTCTGACGAGGTTTCGTCAAAAAAAGAAATTGGACGGATGATCGCTTAAGCACGACAGGATGGCCTCACGATGATGTTTGTTGTCTGTATGCTCAATCTTTGGAAACTGCTGCTCATCTTGCTCTTGAATGCCCTGTTTGCAAAACAAGTGCGGGCTCTGTTTCTGAACTCTAACCCGAGGTTGGTTCAGTTTGCAATCACATCCCCGAACATCTCTTCCCAGTAGATCAAGATTTTTGGCCGGCGTAGGGATATAATCGCAAGACGTCATGCCAGGGTTGCAGTCATGCAGTGTATCTGGTTTGGCATATTTTGGAAGACGAGGTTTTTTGAAAAGGCACAGGAGAAATGTACATAAACAAAAAGGGGTGACAAGTGCCAAAATGAAACGGGACTACTCGCGGTACCGCAGGTGGCGGCACCCCGCCAGCCCCCAAGAAGATCTTTTGTCGATCACGTCCTGGAACACGGCCACCGTATCTCGCGGAACATACGCGCATTGTGCTCTGGATTTGCAGGTCTTGGCCAGGACCGTGGGGTTGGAGAAAAGTCCGAGAAGCCAGTCCGTGAGCGAGCGCGCCAGAGCCGCCCAGGTTGTAGGGGCGAAGAGGGTCAGGTTGAAGCGTACGTGTGGCCATCATAGTCCAAAGGGACCGAGACCAATTGGAGTTCTGGCAGAGTGTGGCACAACAATGGTTTGTGTGAGTGTTGGCCATTCGTGGCAGTGTTAGAGGTGTGATATGTTTAACCTGACAGTTTTTTTCTTCTCCCTCTCTAACGAAATAAAGCGGAACTCTCGTGTTGTTTATCGTCAAAAGAAAACTATCATTTTCTGCATCAGTTGATCCCATAGATGAACTTATCATCCCTGTACCCTGGGAACCTAATCGGTCTCGTGGATGTCGTGATCTCCGGCGAGCTACCGGAGTTGTCTAAATTGCTGGACAGCAGTAGAAACTCCCAATCAATTCAAAATGATGACTACTTCCTTAACTGAGATACCAAGCCCGCAACCAGGCCAATTGGGCGACTCCATGGCATACTGCTTGTCAGGTTGGGCCATTGGCAACGTTCATATTCACGAAGGCGAAAGTAGAGGGGTCGAGAAAACTCGCTGAGATGTTGCGGCAGTGCATCTTCATCTGATCGAGATTCCAGTAAGATAAATCCCAAAAAATCCACTCACACGGACGGTCTAGGTCCCTATGAGGACTGTGATTATGATGCATTACAGCGACACGCACAAGCGAAAGTGGTAGCACGACAACTCCAATAGCGATGAAAAATACACTCTGGCGGATAGTGGCTCGTCGACACTAGAGCGCGTCCAACATTGTTTGTGCCCAATCTGCACAGGGCTAGGACCACGAGGCGGGAAGCAATACTAGACCCTCGCACCGCCGCCGCCAGCCCACTCCCCGCCGCAGATTGCCTCCCTCTCCGCGAGTTGCCGACCGCGTGTCGTCCGCCGGGGCGGCCCGGGGGAGAAAAATCCTCGCCCGCAGGTTCCTCAACAGGTGGCGCCGGGCCGCCGCTGCCGCCGGCTTGGACCGCGGTGGCGGCGGGCCCTGCTTCCCTAAAGGGTGGCGGGGACCCTCGGCTCGCTTGCTAGGAAGGCGGCGAGGATAAACGCCGGGGCGGCGGCCCTGGGTTGGCGGTGGGTGATGACGGCAGAATTCATGCAGGCGGCGCTGGTTTTCCTATGGTTGGCTGCACGTGTTCGCCGGCTTCTTCGGCCATGAGGGTGGCGACTGAACCGGCAGGTTCACACGGAGGATCCCTAATAAACCTAGGCCTTAGCAACTCGTCGTCTTCCTCATCCATCCGACTTCAATCTGACCTACCTCCTGGTGATGGCGTTGCCGGACATGATCTCGTCGCCGGCGCCCCCGGCGTGGCCTGGCACGGCCGCACCACCCAGAGTGGCACGTCGTCTGTTCTACCATGATCGTCCAAGATCCAAGATCACCGCGGTTATGGAACCTTGCGGGTGGAGCGATCAATGGTAGACAGTGCTTTCGAGCGGCCCCTTGCCTCTGTGATATGTTGCTCGTAGAAGCGCATAATCCTCCAGCGGCCTCAGGGTGAGGGCTTTGGCGTCATCAAGATCCACTTTCGTCAACACTCTATGGTACGATGATACGGCAATCAGCCGCGATTACTATGGTACTGGCGGAATTGGGTACGTCAATCTGGTTCGTTTGCCAGAGGATCACATGCTCATATTGAGCAAGATAGCCAAGTGCTGGCGGTGGCAGGGATCAAGATGGATTGGGAATTGACGTTTGTGCGCCTGGCGTTCAGCAGTCCGCGATATATGCAGCAGTTCACGCCTTGTGGGGGCGACTATGGCTCACTCCTTTATTGGCGGTGCTCTCTGAGCTCTGTGTCCCAGTTTTCAGGGTGAAAATCCAAGGTATTACCTTCGCGGCTGTACCTGGCAATGGTGGCTCGCTAGTCATTTCCTTGTTGGAGGCATTGGCTGAAGAATGGACCTTCTCTAGGGTGAAAACTCAGGATCTGACCATTCTGGTTAGACCGGACGTTGACGGTGTTGCTCACTGTTACCTTGTGGAGGCTTCGTTTGGAGAAGTTGTTTTGGAGAGGAGGTGTCGTCACCACTAGCGGTGCTATTGTTTCTGCGAGGCTCTGTTTGCTTCGGCGGGGTCATTTTTTCTCCTTTTCTTCTTCTTTTTGCTTTTCGGTTGTGTGCATCTTTGATGTCTAGAATTGTTCTATTCATTATGTTGTTGCAGAGGCTCGGTGTAATTGATATCATCTTGATATTAATATACTCTTTATTGAAAAAAAAAAAGCCGTTGGATTTTTATCGTGATTCGTGTTGGTCCGAGTGACATAGATTTTGCAACTGTGTGGGCAACTAACTTTGATTTAGTTCATTCTTAGTCGATCCCTTAGGGCAACTAGAACCGGACAACCCATTTCGTCCGCTCGCATATGTTTCTGTCTGGGCGGACAGAAACCAAGGCACAACGCGGCGAGGCGAGCGGAAACCGATACTTTTTTCCTGTCTGGTTTGACCCATTTCAGCCCAATTTGGGCCGGGTTTGCGTCCGCCTACGGTGTCCTCTCCCCTGACCCGCCTATCAGTGGCACAAAGGCCAACACTTCCATCTATCCACCGAATCCACCCCTTTCACCGCAGGAAACCACCTCTCTGTCGCCACCGTCGTTTTCTGTCCTCTTCGCTGCCCCGCCGCCCGCCGCTATTTTCTGCTACCCCCCGCTACTGATGCCACCGCCGCCGGGGAGCGACCTGGAAAGGGTCCACACAAATGACACACGCCGCACCACAATGTGCTCGGCCTGTTTGTGAAGCACTAATTCATCACTTAATTGGCTGAGATCAAGGCGAAGAGCTTGAATGAGTATTTTTACAACACCTACATTTGTTCATCATTGTCTAACGACGAGAGCAATATTTTGGAAGCTACACTTATTATCAATGAACACATTTCGAGGAAGCAACCGTTGTTCCGAGGATCAGTATCGGGTTGTGCAGCTGCTCTGGGCAACAGAGAAGGTGGCAATGTCCAACTCTACTAAGATTACTTTCATCACAAGTTGGAATCTAGTGTCTTAATGAGATCAACAGACTAACTCAATTGTCAAACAAAACATGGATGTAGTTACAACATTGGTCCAAGTTGGCGAAGAAAATGGAAACAAGGAATTTGTGCCACACTTTGAACAACACATCGATTAACCAAGGCCGAAAAGAACATATTATACAATGGGTCTGCTGCAAAAAGCTCTTATTCTCTCAGTTGAGACGACCTACACATGAACACTTTTTTTTTACAACACATATTATACAATGGGTCTGCTACACATGAACACATTTTGATGGCTATAGCGTACTTCTTGTTGGTGCTCAAGAAAATGATCATCATCCAAGATACTTTCTCATGAACTGAAGGTACGGTAGAGGAACAAAATGGCCATAACGAAAATACTTAAATAATTTATGTGTGTGTGTATAAATTACCTATCTCGCCTCAATTACCAGGTCCAACCCAGGGAAAACATACATGTAAATTTGCCTACTCAATTCACTTTTCCCTCCGTGCACATCTCCTATTCTCAAAATTGCAACTCCTACCAACCAAACATACTGAGCCCCGGCTTGGATGGGCGTTTAATAGCCAAAACGATAGGAATATGGGCGGATAGGCAGAAAATAGGCGGCTCCGTAAATATAAACAACAATCCAAGCGGGGTCTGAGATTTATTGATGCGAGTGGTTTTATGACGACGTTTTGAGCGTTACACGACCTAGTCCAACAAAGTTTAAAGAGGGTCCACCAGATTGATGGAGATGGTCTCGCCATCAGGAGGTTCTTTAATTTCTTTCAAGGAGATTAGGGGTTCACTATCCTAATTCAACATCAATATTCGACATAGCCAGTGTAACTGATGTCGTGTTAGTTCTCTGAAGTTTTCGCTATTTTTGCAGTCCTAGACATAAAATGTACAAGATCAAACTCTCCCTAGCAACCAGTAGAACCATCACCAAATAAATCATCAAGATCGGATGACCGATTTGAAGCCACAATTTGCATTAAGAAAGTGAGCTAGATTAATGGGAGAGTGGACTTGACAAATATATAAGCTCGTATACGTACTTTATTGTCTCGTGCGTGGCGTGAGACTGACATGCATGCATGAGCTGACTATGCACTTGCATACCCATACTTTGAAACTCTCGTGAGCCGCGTGTGAGGTATTTCAAATGTCACCTTGCGCTCCACAGCTAATCAAACATGAATAAACGTATAATGCTCCAACTGTAGCCGATCGAGCTACCGACAGTAGTATGCGATCGACTAGCTATATAAGCACTTGCATGCTACAGCTATTAGAGCAATTCTATAAAGCAACACATAGCAACTAGGCAATACTCATCAAGACATCAGAGAAGGGGGAGAGAGAGAGAGAGAGAGAGAGAGAGAGAGAGAGAGAGAGAGAGAGAGAGAGAGCAATGGCGACACAGACCATAGAGGTTCCCACGGACGCCGAGCTGCTGCAGGCACAGGCTGACCTGTGGCGCCACAGCCTCTACTACCTCACATCCATGGGGCTCCGGTGCGCCGTCGAGCTTGAGATCCCGACGACCATCCACCACCTCGGCGGGGTCACCACGCTGCCCGACCTGATGTCCGCGCTGTCCCTGCCCTCGAGCAAGATGCCGTTCCTCGGCCGCCTCATGCGCGTGCTCGTCACGTCGGGCGTCTTCGCAACCGCCGACAACGACTCCGAGTCCGGCGAGGAGCGGTACCGGCTCACCCCGCTGTCCCGCATCCTGGTGCACGGCGTCGTCGCGGACGAGCACCACAGCCAGAAGTACTTCGTCCTCGGCGTCACCTCGCCGCATTACACGGAGGCGGCGCTGGGGCTGGCCAACTGGTTCAAGAAGGACGTCGAGCCACCGGTGCCGTCGCCCTTCGAGGACAAGTATGGGGTGCCACTCTTCGATGAGAAGACGGCCCTCCTTGACGAGGAGCTTGACGATGTCGTCAACCAAGGCTTGGCCGCCCACGACAACTTGGGGATCGCCACCATACTACGGGAGTGCGGTGACATCTTCAAGGGGGTTGAGTCTCTGACTGACTGCTGCGGTGGTGATGGGACGACGGCGAGGGCCCTCGTCGAGGCTTACCCGCATCTCAAGTGCACCGTGCTGGACCTTCCGAAGGTGATCGACAAAGCCCCAGCTCATGACGTCATTACCTATGTTGCTGGTGACCTGTTCCACACCGTGCCACCCTCTCAAGCTGTGATGCTCAAGGTATAATAACATGGAATATCATTGTGGAAATGCTAATATTTCAGTTTTACAACTAACCCATGTCACAATTCTTCATTTTTAATTATGTTTACCTTTACCCTTTTGTAGCTTGTGCTACACTTTTGGAGCGACGAAGATTGTGTGAAAATACTAGCTCAGTGCAGGAAAGCAATTCCTTCACGAGAGGAGGGGGGGAAGGTAATAATCATAGAAATTGTGGTTGGACCTTCCTTGGGGCCATTAATGTTTGAAGCCCAACTCTTGATGGATATGCTCATGATGGTGAACACAAGAGGGGGTCAACGTGATGAAAGCCACTGGCGCGAGCTATTCATGCAAGCGGGATTCACAGACTACAAAATTGTGAAGAAACTCGGAGCTCGATCCGTCATCGAGGTCTACCCATAAGATGAATTGCTCTAAGGATATAAATAAAGGAGGTGCTTCCTTTTCTACTTGAAAGTTTCACGAACCTTATTATAGCTCAAGTGTTGGATTAGTTTCTTTACTGTCCATGTAACGCTTATCTGTATTAAAGCACTAGGTGTGTGTATGTGCTTATTACGTTTGGTGTGCGCCAACAACGCCCGCATTGGTATCACTTGTCGTGCCTATTATGCATAATTTTCATATTGTATTACATGGTATCAATAATATATGTATTTACTTTGGGCTAAATTCATTTACAATTTTCATATTATATTTGGATAGATGATTTTAGATTGGTATATGATCCATTATTGAAAAAAGGCAAAAAAAAATGTTTTTAAATTCAAGTTTCAAATTTTCAACATGACTTTATTATTTTTTTGCTGAAATTGGTTGCAAATAACATACTCTATCTTTTTTGATTTTCCCATAACTCATAGAGACAAAAATATACAAAAAATCTATTTTTCCATTCTTGAAAACAAATAAAAAAATTATCCACATAATTCAAAAATAAGTATTTTACGTGGAGTGAGAGAATATATAACATATATATATATCATAAATTAGCTTCAGGAAATTACTATTATTTACAAAAATAATCTTTTATAAGAAAGATAGGTTTTAGGGTTTTTGGTGAAGGAAATAATTAAATCGTTTTAAAGCCAACAAAAACTTGAAAACAAAAAAATTATGATTTTCCACCCTCGCCATTATCAAGGAGATGATATGGCATGAGATTGGTTAGAGGTTTATAATTATGATTTTTGAGCTACACACAACGCATTAAGAAAGCAACCAAACTCCATTTAGTTCAGGAACATTACAGAACCCCTAAACTTGAACTTGTGCTCAAGCTTTACCGGGACAAGATGGTTGAGGTCTTAAAATGTATCTTGATAGTATTTCAAAATATTTTGGTACACAAGAAAATACATGGGATAATACATTTAACTCTTTTTTTTTCAGAATATGTTTTGAGCACGCACTACAAGAAATATGCTAACTTGTGACTGTCGATATTGGTCACTGCATGGTCATTGTTTTTCATTTGTGACATTTTTGTGACCAAAGTTAGTTGACCCAAAGGTGATCGTCACTCATGAAACTTAATAAACCTTTTCATAAAATCGTCATAGATGGTTCTGACCAAAAAAGGTCATATATTTGATGCGAAATGGTCATAGATTTATGACCATTTCACCCATGGTCATTCTTATAAGGTCACAACTTAACACATTTCTTAAAGTGATGAGCTTAAATACCTTTATTTGCAACAACTCTATGCGGTGTTTTTCATGATATATGTTTTGATTAGATGGCTTCTTTATTCAGCCTATGAGGCAAAGTTCGCGGTCAATGATTCCCGCTTCGCGGTAAGTTCCTTCCCATAATATCGCCACTCTTCTTGTGAGAACATATTAATCTCGCATTCTCAAGTTGGATCTGCGGATGCTTGATGCTACGGGCGGTGTATCTCCACAACCTCCTATTACTCCTCTTCCTAACTCCCACTTTGTAAGTTGTCTTGCAACTTTTCAATCATTCATCTAGTTAAGTGTCCCATGCTTACCATCTCATACTCATTGTTTTCCATGCTTACTGGCACATCCAACGGCTGGATCCAACAATATCTCGATCCCTCAAAGCTCAAAAATATCTCGATCCCTCCATTGAATGCAAGCCTAGCGACGCCTATTACAGATCCTAACCCTTTGACCTCATGGAGGAAACTATGATTCCATGTTAGTTCTCATATTCTTATTTTTTGTCTTTCAATATGTAAAAACTTGTTAAAACAAGTTAAAGTTTTACAACTTTAGTCTTTCAGCATGTAAAAACTTTATTCCTTCAACATGAGAACTTTTCCGTCTATTTTGCATGTTCCTATTTGTAGCATCTTCTCTTCTTATTTTGTATACATTGTTCTCTTTGCGAGCTGAATATTCTTTCACATTCATTCACCTCTGAGCAAATACCTAAAACTAATTTATATTTGACCAATTTCTCCAGTAGATTGACTTCTAGCCTTCTACTCGATATAATTAACACTGCTTTAAGTATTTCATAACAATGTCATTGTTAAATTTTGATTCTACATGCACTACTTGGGTTGTAAAGGAACTGATTTGGAGCCGTTTTAAGTCTGCCTTCACCAGTACTAGTAATCTATGAAAGATGTTTTCTTCTGAATTATGAGTGTGAATTACGGTCTTTGTTGCTAACATTTCACATACTAAATTCTTTGTTTTAGTTGTCTCCTACTGAACTGGTACCATTAGGCTTCAATATTGTGCATCCATGCTTCCGCACTAGGTCAACGCCAGCCATGTCATTCCCTGCAGATGTCGGTGCCCCTCTTTTACGCAAGACTTCCCCTAGCCTAGATTGTGCTCTCTTCTGGTGGAAACTGAAGCGATGAACCAGCAACCACCTGCAGGTGCTCCGGGCCCTCAAGCCGACCTTTTGCGGTTCAACATTTGTTTGTGATGCCGCATTAATTACATATTGCACTGCGCACATTTGATAATTTGCTCTCCAGATAGTTGCAAAGCGATGTGATGAGGATGCTCCTCTTTATTACCATTAAAGTGCATTTGTTCTGGTGTACAAGATACATTGTATTTTGAAGTGCTAACTAGCATCTATGTTGATTTTATAGATTTGGTAACATGTCACTAGCATTGGTTGGTGGGCAAAAGATGACTATTATGTTGTAAATTTGACAATCTAATGATGTTTTATCATCTAAAACATTGTTGATTACACTACCATGTCAATCAGGAAACAATGGCTATAAAAATATCCATTGCTTTTAAACAAACTTCTTTTGTGTCGTTTGTGGCTAGCTGCATTTTTTCCCCGCTGATGGCTTGTGTTCGTTACGGACATAAGTTGTCTCAGTGCTCGGTTTAGACATATGTCGTCTCAGCGTTGCACTTCCTTTCAATATTCAGTTTTATTCATCATTAAATTCACATCTGTTTTTTCAAACAATTGGCTAACTTTAAGATTAAATATGTTGCTACCAACATATGCAAAGTAACTATATAATTACTCAACTTCTCAAATGGCCCGATCGTTGAAAACCCCATTTACCATCAACACTTCGTAACCAACTCAAATAACTTCAAGCTCGTTAGACCCAATAGAATTTTCTCTCATCAACTAACAACCAATATATTTACAAGTTTATGTTTCATGTTTCATGTCTCCAAATATATACAGACACTTCTATTATTATATTGCAATAATATAGTGGCGTTCCAACAAGATTGCCCTCCGGATGCATGGTTGCAAAGTCCACTCGCTTAGAAATATTTATCAGCCAGAATAAGGACAGGTTCGCATGTTTGGGATACAGTTTTAAGCGACAATAATCCTATAAGACAACAATATTTCATAACATTTATTAAATTATTTAGTTGCTTTGTTTTGCTTATAAGCTTCAGGACGCTTTTTTAGTTTTTCTTCCTTCTGTTCCTTGACATCCATGACTAGAGATCGCGATCCAAATCGCTTGCCTGCATGAGACTTTGTATAATGTAAGTAAGAAACATTGATAATGAAAAACAGGAAAACAACACGTGTCACGCTGATATTTAGCGGTTTGGTAAGTATTTTATTATTAGGTCATTAGATCTTGATCCAGCGTATGTTGATTCTTCGCCTGTTTGCTTTCTGATCTAGATCGTTTGATGGAGAGAGCGTAGTAGGGTCAAGGTATCACCGGTGGCAGGTCTTGTCGTTGTCGGGCAAGCTGGTTGTGCGGTGGCTCCAGTGGGCTTGATAGCACGGGAAAGCCGTCGTTGGGTGTGGCGCAGGTCCTAGCACGGCGCGGCGGAGGAAGTCGCTCAGGTAACCTTGATCGACGCAAAAGTAAACGCTCGCCGTAGACTTGCTAAGCAGCTTGATCGAACGAAAGCTAAGCTAGCTGTAGCTAGCACCAGGCGACGTGGAGATCTGATCTGCTAAGCAGCTTAATTGAACCTGCTAGCACGGGTGCACGGGTGGACGTATATTTATTGCCGGAACAGCTCCAAGCAGTTGGATTAGTATTCCCAAGCTGAATAGGATTAGGAGTCATGTTCAGATCGGAGTCAAGTCAAGTATGAGGTACAGAAATTCTGTGACGAAGGAAACCTTGCGCGACGGACGAACCAAGGACGTGGACTACGGACGGACGGACGAACCAAAAAAGCCTTACTGGCTTTATTATTACTAGCACAAATGCCCGTGCGTTGCTACGGGTTGAATGTTATTATTCAACTACCTCGCGTAACCCTGATGCCACCTATACCTCCCATGATGGCTAGTGCCTTCTTGTCGCACGTGATGCCCTTTTCTCCCGTAGCTACTACCAACCGGCGCTAGCTCCTTCACGGCTAAAATCGATGTCTATAACTGACGTGGTTTTGCCAACCACCAAGTGGTGCCGGCTTCTTCACGGCTAAAATCGGTGTTTATAACCGACTCGTGGTTACTATCCACTACCAACCTGCGGCGACTCTTTAATTCACGTCGAAGTTGGCTCGGGCTGCGTCGTTGCTACAAATTGAGTTTTTAAATATTTTCTATCAAGAAAATATTGTAAGTTCAGGATCAAAGAGGGAGTATAATCTTTAATGAAATAAGTGGTCAAAATAACACAAATATCCAGTTGCCAAATATTTCCTGTATAACTCGAATTGCTCAAAACCATCTCCTTTTGTGAAATTATGGTACTACTAAATGAACATCCCGACGAAAAACCATTTAGCGTCCATTATAACATATACATTTGTTTACATTATTTGTAACCACTAGCACAAATGCCCGTGCGTTGCATCGGGAGAGAAAAATATTTCTAATGGCATTAGAATCGCTATGATTGTCACCTCATGGTTTTTTTCCAGCAGCGGCAAAGAAGTAGACGACACTGAAGTGCAGCATCGGCCGAGGGAGGAATAGCTTAGACTAAATTGCACCTCTCTCTAGTGAGTTCCCCGTATTGCGCCGCTACGTTCATACAGGTAAATCGGGGACGCTAGCCAGGTAATATCGGCGGCAATGTTGGAGTTGTCGCACGTTTCACCATGGTGTCCCTTTTTTTTCCTCATGTACGAGGCTCGATTCTCAAGCAAGATCAATTGGATGGATTGGTGTCGGAGTTCGCATTGCGGTTTTCGTTCCCGCGCGGCGACTAAGCGAGCAAATCCGCGTGTCAGACACATCTAATAACAATATGTTTTTTAGAGAATCTAGTCCATCACATCTATCGTGTAGCAGTGTGCTCGTTCACGAGAATAATAAAAAGGAGGCATAGCCCTCTATTTTTTTGTCTGGAAAATTACCAATCGAGAGAATGGAGGAAACAATTTTTTACTAAACATACTGCGAGTTGAGATGTAAATTTTTGAAATCTACACACAGGAATATTACATAACCGAAAAAGAGATGCAATGTCCATGTTCCTATTCATCTTTAAGTAGTCTGCAAAAAAAAAATGAACTGGCTTACCAATTCTATATTTGCATTGAATCATTTTCTATTTTCACGGATCCCTAATGAGTTGATATGGCAATTTTGGTATTCTGTTTTAAAATATACTCACAATTAAAGAACAATTAGAGGAGAGAGAGAGGCATGCATGGAGCTAAAAAAAAGTGTCCTACAAGGACGCAAGCCACTTCTATTCGCAAAATAAGAAATACATGCGTGGAGCTGAGATACAACCTCACATGATCGATCAGCAGATTGGAAGATGCGAGAAAAATCTCGACCGCCAGGTCGCCCTTGATGTCTTGACTGCAGACTGCGTGTGTCGTGCATGCAGGCCGCCTGCAGTGGCGCTGACCGCCCTGCGCGCTGCGGCCCTAGCTGCTGGTCTTGCTCGCTGTTGCAGCTGTCGCCTTCTTCGCGGTGTATCGAATTAGCAGTCAAAGTCTCGTGCGTATTGCCATAGATTTTTATTTTACGAAATAGAGAATCAAGATCGATATGGCTCTGTACTCTCGGTTGGTGAGGTTTGCGAGGCACAACAGCATCAAATTTAATTTCCTCTGGACAGAGCTAGCGCATTGCAGACGAAAGCCACCAAATAGATCGATTCAGAGATGAACATCTCTATCGCCGAGGAGCAGCTTCCACGGGAGTAGGCGTGAGATTAATGGATGAACCAATGGAAACATATAGCTAGGAAACAAACAAGCACAAAATCATGTCGATTTGTCTGACAATATAGCACCAGAGCTGAGAGCATTCGATCATCCAAGATCGTGCCTTTGAAATCGCATACTCAATTGCTAGGGCGAGTGTGTAAGTACGTACCGGACGTGTGCTAACGGCAGTGTCCGTCTCAGGCACAGGCAGTCAGGCTATCGTCACCGATGCTGTGGAGGCCGATCGACGCTGGCGGATCTGAGGCAAGTGCGACGCTCCGGCTAGTGTGGCCCGGGCGGAGGCAAGCCGAGCGCGCCGCGTATGCTTGCGTCGGGAACTCTCTCAAGGGCACTGCTTTGGGGACGTTGGGAGCCGCGTCTGGAGCCCTCTCGCCGGCGCCGTCGCGACCGCGAGGGGCGTGTGCGGAGCTACGCCGGGAGGTTCTCGTGGGCGGCCGTCAAGAACAGCACCCTACCCCGTTCGGTACGCAACCGTGTTGTCTTCCCTGACTCCTGCCAGTCCCGGCACGGTGGATCAGTAGCGGACGGCGCTCCTCCCAGCGGTCATGACCGGCCTGGCTTCTCCAGCCGCGACGCCCGAATTGCCGAGACGATCCTTGGATCGAGTCGTCGCCTACGTCGTCGTGCTGCGGGCGGACGTCGAAGAAGACGGCACGTCTAAATTAAGTAGCTCATGGCGCTGATGCTCGGCGTGCTGTGCTCCTCCGTCAAAAATTTCCTGGCAATGAACTCTCAGCTTCTCTTGATTGAATTATAAATCAATCCGGACATAGACTCCTACTCTTATACGTTTCTATTACGACCCGATTTCATACGGAGGTGGAAGTATAGCTGGGTGGTTCCTATTACGCCACACACACGGACGACGCGTACGAAGCGAAGAAAAGGACGGACGAACGAAAATACGGACGAAATTTTGGGAGGAAGAAGCGTTACTGCTTTTATTATTATAGCAAACATGCCCGTGCGTTGCAACGGGAGCGAAAAAACAACTTTTGGTGAAAAAACATCGGCATGACCTAAAATTGCTGCAAAGCAATCGACCCGCGGAATGATATGCATAGTTCATCCTTTTTTATTAATATTTAATTATTTGTTATTTGATCTACTCTTTTATACGTCATTTTTATTTTTTATTTAAAATTCTATTTTAGATTTTCTTTAAAAAATTAAAATATGATATTATGCATGACCCATATCAATTAGTCCTCGAATGAATGGACTTAGAATTTGAGCTCATGACTTCAAATTTGCATTGCAAGCCTCTATTTCCGATGCAGCACATGAAATCTTATCATCGTGGACCTCATGGTCATGATCATTCTTCGGGAGAGGAATAAAAATGTGATGGAATTTGGGCATACCGATCAGGTCCGATCTCTGCATCTGCAGTCGATAGTTCATAGAGAAAATTGCTAGGGAGAGGTGGTCCAGCCACATATAAACTGAAAAAAAAGTTATATCATTTTATCATATATCTCAAATCCCTGCATTATTAACAGCCGCGGCCACTCGTCCCCAAAGATCGGCTCCTCTTTTCTCAGAATCTTCTCCTAAACAAGATAGACACTGTCTGGCTCTATTCTTGATCTTTGGAGTACTACTCATCTTCACCATTGAATCTAGGGATAGTAGCTGAAATCTATAGCAATGAGCTAAACACATTGTGGTTGATGACTTGATGCTTCTCAATTTACGTTGGCTTGTTGCTGTTATCTTTCTCCGATACTCTCTAATTCAGTTCTACTATACAGGCACCGCTATGCTACGGCGTAATATTTATTGAATACTCCCCTATCGAGATCATCTGCTGCCTGGCGCTCCCAGCCGGCGAGAATGACGACATATTTGGCAAGAGGGACGAGGGATGAAGAGAGTAAAGGCAGTATGGCGGCGCACCTCTTCGTCCACAACGACGGCAGCTAGGTCGTTGTCGGGCTGCTGCTACTGCACCAACGACGGCGCCCGGCTGGCGGCACAATCTCCAAGTAGTGAGGAAGGAAGGACTACGAGTTGTTAAATGACTGTTGTGCTAGAAAACCAAGTTCAGCAAGACTACCTTTGCGTCACGGAGGAAAAGAATTAATTTGTTCTTTTAGAAAATTAGCAGCAGGCATCTATGAACGAAAGTATTGTTAGTGCCACGCATCTATAGCTAGGTAGTACCAATGAATAATGGATCTGCAACACGGAAAGCCCCCATCTTTGATGCATGAACAAAACCTAATAGGCGGAGGTCCAGATCTAGAGAGAAAAATAGCATCTTCAACAGATCCCTCCCGATCCCGACAAGTCAAGAAAATAAGGAAAATTGGAAGCAGACAATCGATCCATCCGACCGGGACAATGGAGCAGATCATGTTCGACCGGCTCGCCAGCAACGCGGTGAAGGAGCTCCTGCGGGCCGGCCGTGACGGGCACCTTCATGCGCCGCTCCACCGCCGAGCGCCAGCCGTAGCTGCAGCTCGTGCAACAGAAGCACCAGACGGCGGCCTGCGCGACAATCTGCTCCAGAGCAACGCCTAGCAGCTCGCCAGTCGTCGTCGCTGCTCGGTCTCCGCACGGCCGGTCATGTCTCTCAGTGCCTAGGACGGGAATTCAGCCAAGGCCAGGGGAGGAAACGCCCCGTCGTCGCTGAGTCGCAATGTCGACCGGAAACAATCTCATAGTTGCTTGACCGTAGAAGCTAGACCTAGACGGGATGGCTTATATGTAGGCGATGGTATCGATCTCAGTATGTAACGATGTCATCTTCGTGTTTGAATCGAATCGAAATCCTTTTTAAGGACGTAGAAAGGCAAACTCATGCGATGGACGGACAACTCGGACGACGTACGAACCAAAAGGCAGGACGAAAGGCAGGACGTACGAACGAAACCACGGAAACGTGACGGACGAAAATCCGGCAGGAAGAAACCTTAACGCTTGGTGGGAGGGCAAAACTGTAAAAATTACGACGGACCGACCAAAGACGACGGACCGAC
Source organism: Puccinellia tenuiflora (assembly GCA_012064385.1). Taxonomy (NCBI): domain Eukaryota; kingdom Viridiplantae; phylum Streptophyta; class Magnoliopsida; order Poales; family Poaceae; genus Puccinellia; species Puccinellia tenuiflora. Next base: position 198,528 of record QRDG01001603.1, read on the forward strand.
CAAAGAAGGCTTATTGCTTTTATTATTAGGTATAGATTAGGTAGGTATAGATTTGGTGGGAGGGCAAAACGGTAAAAAACGGACGGACGAACCAAAGAAACCTTATTGCTTTTATTATTAGGTATAGATATAGATATAGATTTACTCAAATACAAAATAGACAGCTAAGAACGAGTCCATATGCCCATCCCTGCTCGGTGCCTGGACACGGCGCGTCCGGCCGGCGGCTGCAACTCGGTCCCTGGCGACGGTTACTTTTCTTGTTCCTCATTCGAATTTTCTTGGCTAATCTCGAATTGTTATTTTGGTGAAAGAACAATAGCCAGATCTCAGTCTTACAGACTATCAATCACGAGTTGATGATTCATGATGTGAATGATTCTGCGACTCCACAAATTGATACAGACCTAACTCAGGCTGAGTTTACTTAGGTATTGATTGCCGTTTCTCAACCAAACAGATTTCACTTTTTGCCCATTCCGTTTATGTTAACAGTGTAAATCCATTACGTTTTCATTACCATTCTTGAAACAAACACGTCCTTAAATTCATAATGGATGGGCGCAGCAACTCCTACACATCTAGTTATAGTGGTTAGGGTAGGGTTGCAAGCGGACATCCCGAATGTCCCGCAAAATGTGAGATTAGTTCAAAAAGAAATAAATCAGAGGAGAGTAGTAAAGCTAACCTAGGCTAAAAAAAACTCTAGAGCGGGACGGATCCGGGCGCCCCACTGCATCCCTAGTTAGGGGGAGGGGAAGGGGGCTCGTGACCGTAACCCGTGAGAGGATTAGGACTAATAGGGTGTGGACACATAATCCCGTAGATCTCCTCCATAGGCTGCTTAGTATTACCGATGAGGGTGGCGTCAAGACCGTGGTGGCGCATGTTGGTGGGCGGCAAGCTGGGTGGAGCGCTACGGATCATCCGGGTAGTGGTTGTATGAGGGTTGGGAGAAATCCCTGTTGGCTTGCCCGGCTCCGACGCGGTGACGCCTACGGGTGCCGCCTTTCCTTCCTGAAGGGCGTCGGGTGTACCCCGTCCCCACTACCCCCTCGCGTACCGGGGGAAACCCTAGGATCCGTCCGGGCAGCAGCGTCGTCGTCGTCGCACTCCTTCTTGAAGGTGTTGTTTGGTACGCGGTTGGTCGGAGTGCTAGGAGCGTGGTGGAATTCTCCGGAGGGCGCAGCGGTTGCGGGACATCCTCGTTTAGTCGATCTACCGTTGTTGGCTTTAGTTTCTTTTTCCTGTTTTTTCTCTCTTGGGCATTTTTGTGCTGTTTGCCCCAGCGGTGGTCTCAAGTTGTATGGGTGGTTGCTATATTAATATAGCTGGGCACAAGCCTGTTTCGAGAGAGAGAGAACTGTACCGTGTCATTGTCGTGAGACATTTCTTTGCTGTTCTAGATTAATTTGATAGATCAAACTCTCCTGGCAATCAGTATTGCCAGCCACCCCATAAAGTCATCAAGATTAGATGATCGATATACCACATTATTACAATTTGCATACGAAATATGATACTGGCTATTTTGATTCAGAGTGTGGGCCTCACAAACATATACACTTACACATTCATACTTTATTGCCTCGTGTCTCGCGTGTGACTGATATGAGGCCACACATTACAGTATGTGCTTATGTGGTTCTGTATAAATTGACTTTGAGCTGCCACCTTTCGCTCCACAGCTAAACAAACATGAATGGGAGTGCTGCTCAACACAGTAGCTAAGCTGCCGACAATGATAGGGTAGTAGCTATATAAACACCTGCACGCGACACACTATGAAGCAACAAGTTCCCAAAGGCCAAAGCAAAACATAGCAGCTAAAAATATTCATCCGAGAATTGAACAGAAGAAAGGGGGGAGAGAGGAATGGCGGGTCAGGCAAGGACATTAGAGGTTCCCACTGACGCTGAGCTGCTGCAGGCACAGGCTGATCTGTGGCGCCACAGCCTCTACTACCTTGCATCCATGGGGCTTCGGTGCGCCGTCGAGCTTGAGATCCCGACTACCATCCACCACCTCGGCGGCGTCACCACGCTGCCAGACCTGATGTCCGCGCTGTCCCTTCCCTCCGGTAAGATGCCGTTTCTCGGCCGCCTCATGCGTATGCTTGTCACGTCGGGCGTCTTCGCCGCCGACAAGGACTCGGAGTCCGGCGTGGAGCTGTACCGCCTCACCCCGCTCTCTCGCATCCTTGTGGACGGTGTCCAAGCGGAGGAGCACCACAGCCAAAAGTACTTCGTGCTTGGCGTGACCTCGCCGCATTGCGCGGAGCCGGCGTTGGGTCTGGCCGGCTGGTTCAAGAAGGATATGGAGGCACCAGTGCCATCACCCTTCGAGGACATCCATGGCGTGCCAATCTTTGATGAAAGAACTGCTCTCCTTGACAAAGAGTTTGATGCCATTACCAATCAAGGTTTGGCTGCCCATGACAACTTGGGGATTGCCACCATACTGCGGGAATGCGGCGACATCTTCGAGGGGATCGAGTCTCTGACTGACTGTTGCGGCGGTGATGGGACGACGGCGAGGGCCCTCGTCAAGGCTGAAAGTGCATGGTTGATCCCATGCATGGTTTTGGTAATTAATGACAATCTCTATGGACTAATATTTGCATTGAGCTATATTTGTAGGTGTCCATTTGCTTGCTTGTCTCCATTTGTTGGAGTCAAGGTCTCGCTTGCTCTCCATGTGTTGGAGTCAAGGTTTAGGGAAGAAGATCATTTGTTGATCAAGGCCAAGGTGTTCGTCATCGAGATAAAGGCCAAGTGAAGATATGCCGAAGCGAGAGTCTCTCATCTTGGTGTATGGGGGAGCATCAAGTGAATCTTCACCGAAGCGCAATCGAGGAAGGTGGTGCGTCTTGAGGAGATGAAGATCGTCTTCATCAACCTCAAGTGGATTTATGCGCAAGGCAAAGGTATGATCTTGATAGGGTTTCTATTTTACCGGTCTCATATTGTTTAGTGAGAGACCGGGTTATAGGATAGATAGCCGTACTATCAAGAGGGGCTCTCGACCGAGTATCGTGATCGTATCGTTCGTGGAGAGCTCAAACCCTTGCATCCATGCAATCATCTTTATTGGTTCTTATTTGGATCTTATCGTGGTGTGGTCTTGGTGCTTGTCATGCTTGTCATGACAAAGCCAAGGTCACCGAAAACGGTTTGCATTTGCGTCTTCTTTTGTGTTTTCGGTATTGGAGATTTTACCGGTTCATCCGTGCGGAAGATTTACCTCTTCCATTTCTTTGCAAAATCTCCATTGCTTGTTTGCCATTTTCAAAGGTTGCTTTTATTGTCCTCTTTCCAACAAAATTGGTTTTACTTCATTCGGACGTCAATTGCAAAAATTTCGGATTTTCCGGTTTGCGAAAATGAGTTTTTAACTTTCCCTATTTGGTTTTATAATATTTTCTTGGACTATGATGTTTCTATTCATAATCTTGTTGTGCTCGTTATGACGATTCCAACGAGTCCAAGATTATCGAAAACGGAGTTCGTGGGTGAAAGTTATTGCATTTCCGATTTGCAAATGGGAGCTTTTACCTTTCCCCATTTAATGTTATAATATTTTCTTGGACTATGATGTTTCTCTGCATATTCTTGTAGTCCTTGTTGTGACGATTCCAACGAGTCCAAGAATATCGAAAACGGAGTTCGTATGTGAAAGTTATTGCGTTTTCGGTTCGGTCGATTTTTCAAAACAGAAAATCAAAAGAGAGAGAAAAAAAAAGGGGGCGTGGCAGCCGGCCAGGCCGGGCATATGGCCGGCCCATGACCGGGGCCTCTCAGTTTCCTGGCCGGCCATCATGGCCGGGCCAGGCCAGCCATGGCCGGCCCACCCGAATTTCCCTTTGTGGCCTTCCCGGCCATTTCCCCGGCCAGGCCGGCCCGATGGCCGGCCTTTCACGATTTTGCCTCCAACGGGCAGATTTCTGCCCTCCCTTTTAAGTGGTCTTCTTCCCCATTTGTTCTCTAACTTTTGGCCACCATTTGAGCTCTTCTTTCCTCCATTTTTGCCATCTCTCTTGAGCTTTAGATCTCTCAATCCCTCCAATACTTCTTGCTTCTTTTTGAGGGAAAAGAGAGAGGAGGTTTAGATTCACATTTCCACCGATCAATTTCTCCTCTAAGTGAGGGGAACTCTTTGGATCTAAATCTTGGAGTTCTTGGTGTTTCTCCATTTTTCTTTCTCCTAAATCCCTCCATAGCATTAGTTGCTTTGGTTGGATTTTGGGGAGAAGAATTTGACCACTTGGTGTGTTCTTGCCTTTTGCATTAGTTGCATCGGGTTGTGCTCTCCACGGTGATTCGTGGGATTGACGTTGAGAAGCTTGTTACTCTTGGGTGCATTGTGTTCCCAAGAGCTTTGTGCCTCTTGGGTGCATTGTGTACCCTAGACGGTGGTAGGTGCCGTGAAGACTTCGAGTTGTGAAGCTTCGGCACAGATTTGGGAGCCCCCAATTGAGTTGTGGGTGTGTGCCCCAAAGAGTTGTAAGGGCTCCGGAATCCGCCCCGAAGGATTCCGATAGTGGAAGGTGAACCAATCCTTTGGGTGCGGTTCATCGGAGAATAGGGTGAGGCCTTTGTGGCATCTTGAGTAGGCCTTTTGTGGCGAGCTCACACCCCTCCAACGAGACGTACTCCCTTAACAAGGAGGAACTCGGGAATAAATCTTCGTCTCCGCGTGCCTCGGTTATTTCTATACCCGAGCTTTACTTATGCACTTTACATTGTGATAGCCTTCGTGCTTGATGTTTATATTTAGCTATCACCTTCTTGCTTGCCTTGTTTAGCATAAGTTGTTGGTGCACTTTAGGTAAACCTAGAATTTTAGGTTGTTGGCTTGTTATTTAAACACATAGTTTTATTCCGCAATTATCAAGCCCCTAATAGAAAAAGTTTTAATCGCCTATTCACCCCCCCCCCCTCTAGGCGACATCTCGGGCATAGTTGTTCTTTCAATTGGTATCAGAGCCTCGTCTCTCTTGTTTGGCTTTACCGCCTAGAGAGTAAAGATGTCGTCTAGTGATTTAGTGCACAATTCCATGTCTATATTCAATGGCACAAATTTTAATGTTTGGAAAACTCATATGCTTAGACACTTACGGGTCTTGGACCCCAATATTGAGCGTATCTTAGATATAGGTTTTTCTCCTCCGAAGGACTACGAAAGTACGACTTTAGAGAATGAGAAAAACTTATATCTAGATGCTCTAGCTTCTAATGAGTTTTGCAAATTTGTGAGTGTTGTAGTTTTCGAGTCAATCATGCCTCTCCGGGATGCTCATGAGTTTTGGACCAAGCTTCAAGATAAATATGGAGTGTCCAACTCTATTGAGGATGATTGCTCTCCCTCCACCTCCGGCCGTGACGAGTTCTCGTCTTCGTCTACTTCACCAAAATGTGGTAAGCCACAATCCAATGTAATGGTGAGTAGTGATAGGCTTTGCAATTTGGATAGTGAGCTCGTTGTTGATGATCAATTATCTCTATCTTATTACAATGCTTCATCTTTGGACATAAACACACATAGCACCATAAATGATTTACATGCTAGTGTTGATTGTCCTCGCATATCATCTAAAACTTGCTTCGATGAATCTCTTTATGATATGCTTGCTTTATCTTGTTGCCATGATAAAAATGCTTGTGTCTCCTCTAACTCTTGCATGAACAATAATGTAGAGGAAACCCAATTTTCTATGCAACAAGATGTGAACTTGAGTAGTTCAAAAATTAATTGCTCTTCTTCATCCATCACTTATTGCCTTATGGCTAAATCTTCTTCTAGCAATGATAATAATAATGATAATAATGATGATGATAATAATGATGAAGAAGATGATATTGAAAAAATTAATGCTAGGCTTCAAAATAAAGGTCTAATGATTCTCAAAGCCCTTCCTAGTAATAATAGTGCCCAAGCTAACCTCTTTGAAATCATGAGCACTCTTATTGAGCGTGGGGAAACTATTGAGGCCTTGGAAGCAAGCCTTGAAGAAAAGGGTAAGATAGAAAGAGATGATGCTATGGAGAAAGCATCGTTAGAAGATGCTCTTGTGGAAGAGCAAGAGACTCGTGCTTCTCTAGAGGAGAAACTAGAATCTATCGAGGAGTCTCATAATGACATAATTGCTAAAATCATTAAAGAACGTGACCATGCTCATGCTAAATATAAAGTCACGAAAAATGAAAATGCTAGATTAAATGATGAGCTTGCCAAGTTATCTTCTTCTATTCCTAAAGTTAATGATGCTTGTGCTACTAACTCCACTTCTTGTGAAGCATCTATTATGAAGGAGAATGTTGAGCTAAGGGCTCAACTTGAGTTGCTAACTAGCAAGTATGAGAAGTTGGAAGCAAGTCATGAAAAGCTATCTAGCTCTAATGATGAACTTCTAGCATCCTATGCTTGTCTCAAGTTGGCTCATGAGGCTATCACTACCAAGGTAACATCTTGTGAGCCTCATGTGGATAATAGCACAACCATAACTAAAAATGCTATATTGCCATGTGCTAGTCCTAGTAGTTCATCAACTAAAAATGTTGGTACATCTTGCGATGAACTACTTGCTTTGCCTTGTTGCTCTAACAACGATGCATCTACCTCCTCTAGTTCTTGTGTTGTCACTAACCATGTAGAGAAAAGAGGAGAGCTCAAGGCCCAAGCCACTTCTTTGAAGAAAGGCTTGGAAAAGCGTCATGAGGGGAAGAGGGCACTTGACAACATGTTGAGTGTGCAACAATCCCCAAATGACAAGAGTGGACTTGGATTCAACTCCAACATCAAGAACAAGTCCAAGGTTGAGAAGAAGAAGGGCCAAGTTCAAATCAAGAATCCGGCCAAGATCACTTGCTTCAAGTGCAAGGTTGAAGGGCACCATGTCCGGGATTGCCCTATGAAGAAGAAGAAGCTTAGTGAGAAGCAACTAGGGAAGCGGCCTCTTGTTCAACCTCGTGCTCAACCACGAGTTGAACAAAGGCCACCTCCTAAGAAGACTCAAGTTATTGCTCCTCAAGTTGAGGAGCCTATTAAGAAGAAGAAGAGTCGGTGTTGCTACCTTTGCCGTGGCAAGGGTCACTTTGCTTCTTCATGCACCGTCGGTAACCTATCCTCTCCTATCATACTTGATGATGTATATTCTCTTAGGAAGGATAGAGTTGGCAATGTGGTTGCCAACTATGTGGGAGCTCAAAGTGGTGTCAAGAAACGCACCATTTGGGTTCCCAAACCTATTGTGACTAACCTCTTAGGACCCAACTCGGTTGGGGACCAACAAGCTCAAACTTGATCAATAGGTGTTTATGGAGGACATTGGTGACTTGGCTATTTTTTGAAGAATTAAGGGATCTTCATGGTTTTATTTCTCAAGCCAAGTCAATTGGATCACATATCTATCTCATATCCAATGCTCCTCCTTGCGGTAACTTGTATTTAATTCATATACTCATTGAAAGTTGCTTGCTCCCTTGCATGTGTTAGTTTTGTTCCTAGCATGTGCTTGTATATGTTATGCTACTTTCCTTCTTGTCTTGTTACTCAAGGTTATGTAAGATAGTTGTGTATCATATATGTGTAACTTTGTGTTGAGCTTTTTGAATCTTGTGTGGATTTCATTTGGCTCTTTGAGTTATTAATGGACTATCCCATTTTGGGGGAGTGATGTGCTTTGTGCACCTCACAAACCTAAAAAATGTGTATACATGAAGCACACCACCTAGTATTGATATTTCAATATTATCTAGTTACTATGTGGTATGTCATATTCATGAGAAATTCAATTTCTACAATGTCCATTAATTTCTCTAGTTGGTTTTATTTGCCTCTTGTTTAAAAAATAAAATGAAGTATCACATTATGGGGGAGTAATAAGCTATGTGCATATTACAATCCCATAAAAATGTGAACATTTGAGGTTTGCCACTTAGATTTGACATTGTACATTATCTTATTTCTATGTGGCATGTGTTCTCGAACAAGTTCCAATTTCCTTTGTGGTTGTCTTTTGGCTCTTGTTTGTGTGTGTTTGCTTGGTGTGGTTTTTCTCTAATATGCATTTCCATATATTATGTGAGAAACCATTTGTTTCCTTTTATTCTAACCATGGATTTGCCGGTTGGTTCGAATAATTGAAACTACCAACAAACCTCTTTCAAAATATGGTGTTTAATTCTTACCTCTTGCCATATGCTTTTTGTTGTGAAGTTGGTCTTGATCATCTTCCTATTTACCACCGAGAGATATCTCTTATATACTCCTTGTCTTGACAAGTGATTCTAGTAATTGAGGTGGATTGTGTAGACCATCTTCGCATTGGCTCTTGCGTTAAATTTGCTTTATCTATTGCCTTCCTTGCCTTTTGAATGGATCCTATTTTTTCAATTGGTAGTGTTTAGTGTTGTAAATAAAATATGGAGAGTAATGATCCCTTGTGTATGCATTTTGTATTCAAATGCAAATATCTAAGATAATGCATGAATCTTGGGGGAGCATTCCTTTTTATTTAGATCACTATCCCATCTATCAATATTTCATCCTTTCAATTGGCATATGATTTTTGATCTTGTGTTGGTACCTTCAATTTGTATTAATTGGAATTTAATATCTCCTCCATAGATATTCGTTCCAATTAATATTTATTGTGGGAGTCTTGATACCTTTTTGCTTCATCTTACTTTACTTGACTTCGGTCAAGTATCACCCTTTTCTTGGTATCTTTTCTCCTAATTGTTATTTGTTGTTTTAATTGGTATCTTATTTTCATTTGGTGTCTTTTCAATCATTTGTTGTGTTGATTTGATTCCTTTTGATATCACACCTCATGTGTTGATGTGTTATGGAATCAATCATTTGTTGATTTGATTTTTTCCTCAATCATTTGTTGATTTGGATTTTGATATAATTTGGACAACCATTTCTCGTCACACCTTGGTGTGCTTTATTGGTTTACTTGGTGTTTTTGTCCAATTTGTATCTCGTTTGGCTCTTGTAAGTCTATGCATGCATATTTACTAGTATATTTATTTTATGGCATGCTAGCCTTTCTAGTTCCAATATATAGGGGATACTCCACCAAATCCTAAATCGCCTAAGATGTGCATGAAATTCAATTTCATATCTATATGCACATATTTATGTGGAGTATGTCCTATATATTGTAGTGTTTCTAACTACTATGGGACCCAATGAGTTTGGGAACCATTTTGTACTCTAATTGTGTTTTAGGTACAATGGAGATGCATTGGATGCTTGCCTCATTCATAAGGAAGGTGTTCTCACCGTGTGAGTGTCGGGGTCAAGCTTTGATGATAAACCCACTCTCATCATCTTCATCACCAATGTCATCTCGGTAACAAGTATCTATCCCATGCATACCTTTCTAGTATTCAACCTTGTGTAGGTTGCCTCTTGGCATGAAAGCTCTTATATGCAATTGTTGTGGTTTTGGCCTTTTCCTTCACTTAATATATCTTTGTGATATGTGTGATGAATTTGCAAAAACCTTTTCTTCAATTGATATTTATTTCCTTGTGATACTTGTTGCCTATTTCAAATCATCTCCACTATCTCTTGTTCCCTTAGTGATATGTGTGATGCATTTGATATATTTGAAGTTCATTTATGTACAATGAGATAAATTTGAGCTATGTGCTATGCTTTTAAGCAACAATCTCATTTGTATATTATGACTTCCTTTTGGATACCTTGTTATCTTTTTCCCGGACCATTTCGTATGTATATGTTTCTTTGCGGATGTATATCTTCAATGGTTTGTCTAATAAGAAACCTATACATATGAGAGAGGTCATCTTTTAGTTGGTATCCTATTTCTTTTGAGCCACCTTGTTTTTCATCTATAATTCTTTGGTGGTTCCAAATTTGTCTCATGAGTGCTTGTCTTATTGTTTATTGGTATCTTTGCACACTCATGTATTTCTTGAAGATCTTTGACTTCATGCCTACCATGGTGAGCATGTTGAATTTTAGTGGCTAAATGCTCTCACTAGCTTTTGGCATTTTCAATTGGTTTTAGTTTCCAATTGGTATCCCTAAGCTTGTGAATATATTTCTTTAAAAGATCTCTTTATCTCGGTTGGGCCTATCTTATGTTGAATTTTTGAAAATTGGTATCCTTTTATGGCTCAACCACATCTTTGGTGCAAGTGCTATGATTTGCTTTTGCATTATGCACAATTGCACTTGTTGAGTGTTCTAGATGATTTTGGGGGAGTGAGGATTCCATACTTGTGCACTCCTTATTTGTGCATGAACATTGGGGAGCTTCTCCGTCTTTATTTAGAAATCTCACTTTGGATCTTGTTGATTGCTTTTCTCCTTTGTGGAGATGTTTAAAATGGTTTCATCTTCTTTTTGCAATCTTTGGATCCTCAATATAGTTTGATTTCCTCTAATTATTCGTCAATGCATAAGTGCATTTGATTTCACTCATATCTTGAGTAATGCACACCTTTATGGAGGAACTCATATTATATTGGCTCTCTAAATTTTCTTCCCATTTCGGCAATCGATGCCAATGGGGGAGAAGTTTAGAGGGTTTAAGGGAATTTGGGTTTTATGCTTTTGTTGCATTTGCCTTTAATGTGCTTTGCATCCTTGCTTGTTTGTCATGCAAGGTTGCTTTATTCTTTATATAAACCCTCTTAAAAGGGTTTGTCATCAATTACCAAAATGGGGGAGATTGAAAGTGCATGGTTGATCCCATGCATGGTTTTGGTAATTAATGACAATCTCTATGGACTAATATTTGCATTGAGCTATATTTGTAGGTGTCCATTTGCTTGCTTGTCTCCATTTGTTGGAGTCAAGGTCTCGCTTGCTCTCCATGTGTTGGAGTCAAGGTTTAGGGAAGAAGATCATTTGTTGATCAAGGCCAAGGTGTTCGTCATCGAGAGAAAGGCCAAGTGAAGATATGCCGAAGAGAGCGTCTCCCATCTTGGTGTATGGGGGAGCATCAAGTGAATCTTCACCGAAGCGCAATCGAGGAAGGTGGTGCATCTTGAGGAGATGAAGATCATCCTCATCGACCTCAAGTGGTTTAAGCGCAAGGCAAAGGTATGATCTTGATAGGGTTTTTATTTTACCGGTCTCATGTTGTTTAGTGGAGAGACCGGGTTATAGGATAGATAGCCGTACTATCAAGAGGGGCTCTCGACCGAATATCGTGATCGTATCGTCGTAGAGAGCACAAACCTTTGCATCCATGCAATCATCTTTATTGGTTCTTATTTGTCTCTTATCGTGGTGTGGTCTTGGTGCTTGTCGTGCTTGTCATGACAAGGCTAAGGTCACCGAAAACGGTTTTCATATGCGTTCCCTATTTCGTTTTCGGTATTGGAGATTTTGCCGGTTTATCCGTGCGGGAGATTTCTCTCTTCCATTTCTTTACAAAATCTCCATTGCTTGTTTGCCATTTTCAAAGGTAGCATTTGTCGTCCTCTTTCCAACAAAATTGGTTTTACTTCATTCGGACGTCAATTGCAAAAGTTATAGAATTTCCGGTTTGCGAAAATGAGTTTTTAACTTTTCCCATTTGGTTTTATAATATTTTCTTGGACTATGATGTTTCTCTGCATATTCTTGTTGTGCTCGTTGTGACGATTCCAACGAGTCCAAGAATATCGAAAACGGAGTTCGTATGCGAAAGTTATTGCGATTTCGGTTCGATCGATTTTTCAAAACAGAAAATCAAAAGGAAAAAAAAATGGGCGAAGCAGCCGGCCAGGCCGGGCCTATGGCCGGCCCATGACCGGGGCCTCTCAGTATCCTGGCCGGCCATCATGGCCGGGCCAGGCCAGCCATGGCCGGCCCACCCGATTTTCCCTATATGGCCTTCCCGGCCATTTCCCCGGCCAGGCCGGCCCGATGGCCGGCCTTTCACGATTTTGCCTCCAACGGGCAGATTTCTGCCCTCCCTTTTAAGTGGTCTTCTTCCCCATTTGTTCTCTAACTTTTGGCCACCATTTGAGCTCTTCTTTCCTCCATTTTTGCCATCTCTCTTGAGCTTTAGATCTCTCAATCCCTCCAATACTTCTTGCTTCTTTTTGAGGGAAAAGAGAGAGGAGGTTTAGATTCACATTTCCACCGATCAATTTCTCCTCTAAGTGAGGGGAACTCTTTGGATCTAAATCTTGGAGTTCTTGGTGTTTCTCCATTGTTCTTTCTCCTAAATCCCTCCATAGCATTAGTTGCTTTGGTTGGATTTTGGGGAGAAGAATTTGACCACTTGGTGTGTTCTTGCCTTTTGCATTAGTTGCATCGGGTTGTGCTCTCCACGGTGATTCGTGGTATTGACGTTGAGAAGCTTATTACTCTTGGGTGCATTGTGTTCCCAAGAGCTTTGTGCCTCTTGGGTGCATTGTGTACCCTAGACGGTGGAGGTGCCGCGAAGACTTCGAGTTGTGAAGCTTCGGCACAAGTTTGGGAGCCCCCAATTGAGTTGTGGGTGTGTGCCCCAACAAGAGTTGTAAAGGGCTCCGGAATCCGCCCCGAAGGATTCCGATAGTGGAAGGTGAACCAATCCCTTGGGTGAGGTTCATCGGAGAATAGGGTGAGGCCTTTGTGGCATCTTGAGTAGGCCTCTTGTGGCGAGCTCACACCCCTCCAACGAGACGTACTCCCTTAACAAGGAGGAACTCGGGAATACATCCTCGTCTCCGCGTGCCTCGGTTATTTCTATACCCGAGCTTTACTTATGCAATTTACATTGTGATAGCCTTCGTGCTTGAAGTCCATATCTTGCTATCATCTTGTTGCTTGAATTGCTTAGCATAAGTTGTTGGTGCACATAGGTGAACCTAGAATATTAGGTTGTTGGCTTGTTAATTTAAACACATAGTTTTATTCCGCAATTATCAAGCCCCTAATTAGAAAAGGTTTTAATCGCCTATTCACCCCCCCCCCCTCTAGGCGACATCCGGGCATAGCTTGTTCTTTCAGCGTCTCCTCGTCGTCCTCCTCCGACGCATCCCGCTCCTCCGGCTCGACGCCTCCTCCTCCCATGCCGGCGAAGCCCTACAGCGCATCGCTCGCCCGTGTCAAGGCCGAGCCGGAGGACGCGCCGCGCTCGCGCAGCGGCATCGTCATCAACGAGCGTCGGGCGGCGTCATCGCCTCGCGGCCACATGCGCCTCGTCAGGCCGAAGAAGGAGCCCGACACCGGCGACAGCTCCCTCGCCCGCATCAAGATGGAGCCGGATTGGTCGGCGTCACGGGACTACGTCAAGTCCGCGATGAAGGTCCGGAGGCGGGCGACCCCGAGGAGTTCCCCGGCCTAAAGAAGGCGGCGGAGGCGAGCTTCAACGATGTGCTCCCGACGGACCATGACTTCGCGTTGGCCCGGTCAGCGCGCGAGCCGCGCGCCATCGGGCTCACGTCGACCACGACGTCATCATCCTCGACGACAACGACGAGGACGAATCCAGGCCGAGCCACCACGACGACGGAGCAGGCTGCAGCGCCGCCACCCAGAAGGACGACGGCGGCGATGATGACAACGACTACACGGAGTTCTACCTCCGCCTCGGCATGGAGCCACCGCCGTTTTAGTTTTTCTAAATATTTGTCTACCTTTGTGCGAAACTGCCCTAAATATGCATGAATTTCTTTTAGTTTGTTTAAAAATCGCCTAATAGTGTTGGGATCACAACTGGGAGCCGGCGCGTCCCAGGCCGAAAAATAGCGTTGGCGGCCCCGAAACGGCCCAAAATAGCGCCGACCGAACGCCTGGGGGCGCGCAGGGCTGGAGATGCTCTTAGAACCTATGTCTTGTTCTTACACAGAGCCTCTACCTCCTCCACCATGGCTGTCGGGGGGGTGATCCCCCGATGTGCCAAAGTCCACGACTCGACAAGATCTAGCAGCCGGTTGGCCACGTCCGGCTGGCCCTTTTGCGGCTGGCCTAATCCGGCTGGCCAACCTGTCCGGCTGCCCGAAGACGTGAAGACTTGGCCGGCTGGGCATCTGCATGGTCGGCTGGCTGCCTTGAAGCCCTGTCCGGCTGGCCATCCTAGCCAGCTGGCCGCTTGCGGCTGGCCGGCTGTTCATTCTTCCCGGCGATGGGTTACTAGCGTCCCTGGACGCCTAAGGCCCACTTTGCGGTTCCGCGCTGCAGACTCGCCGGCCAAAGCAAAAGCTAGAAGGCTCACGCGTGAAAAACATCAAAGGAAAAAAAATAACACCCGGCCGGCTGCGAGAACCTTTGCCTTGCTCGCCTAAGCCGAACTCCTAAAGTCCGACTGTGTATTCGACCAGCCGGCCCACTCTACGGTTCCGCGCTGCAGACTCGCCGGCCAGAGCAGCGGTCATGACCGGCCGGATACACAGAAAATGGCCAAGGGGGTGAAACAAGGGCGAGCCGGCACCTAATAAGCTAAAAGATGAAAAGTAAAAGTGCCAACCTTTTGGTTTATTGCACTAACGATTTAACGACATTTGCTTCCTACATTATTTTTTGGGGAAACCTGCCGAGGCCCTCCTGCTAAAGCTGCAGGACCACGACAGCTTCGGGGACTAGTGTCGGGGGGATGATTCCCCGATGTGCCAAAGTCCACGACTCGACAAGATCTAGCAGCCGGTTGGCCAAGTCCGGCTGGCCCTCCTGCCGCCTGGCCTAATCTGGCTGGCCAACCTGTTCGGCTGCTCGAAGACGTGAAGACCTGGCCGACTGGGCATCTGCCTGGTCGGCTGGCTGCCTTGAAGCCCTGTCCGGCTGGGCGCCTGTCCAGCTGGCCACCCAGAAGCTGTGTCCGGCTGGCCGCTTGCCAGCCAGACACGGAGGACCCGACAACGACGACGCCCGGTACAGCTATCACCAGCCGGCCGGGGTCGCCGAGAAGACAACATGGGAGAGCACTCCTCCCACGTCGTCGACGACACGGCCGCCAGACTCCACGTCGCCATAGAGAAGGCCATACCGAAGACCGCCGACCCGCACCCGGCGGAGGCGGAGCCGGCAGGACAGGAAGCGCGCCACCCGGCCTCGCACGTCCCCGACAGCGGCGCCCCCATACCGTGCGGTGTCCACTGTGCTTGATGGAAGAACACTGTGGGAGGGAAGAAGACTGTAGCCGGACCCGCCGGGTCCGGGTCGGGCAGCCGGTCCCCCGAATAGTGTTAGTTAGGCATGTGGGCTACCCCTTGTCCCCTGGGCTTCCCTTTATAAGGAGCACCAGGGCTGCCCTCATTCCTCATGTTTTGATGCCTCGAAAGAACTCCCGGGTAGCCGGTTGCTCCCCTCCCTAAGCCGGACTGGCTCTCGGGCAGCCGGCCGAGTTCACTCCCCCTCATATACAGCTTAAGGAGCAGACATGTAACACCATATAATCCACCATATACACCAGATCAAGCAGGAGTAGGAGTGTTACCTCACCACGAGGGCTCCGAACCTGGGTACATCGTGTATCAGTCCGCACGCTAGTGCCCAATCCCGCCTGCAGATGTCGCCGGCTGTGCAAGATGCTCCCACACCTCACAAGCCTACACTTAGGCATATGTCCATCCCACGACAATGGCCATACGTCCAGCTAACTGCCTTCTTCCCTGTTGGAAGGGGTGTTAGAACCCATGTCTTGTTCTTACAGAGCCTCCAGCTCCTCCATCATGGCCATGCGTCATTTTGAGTCCTCCTCTGCCTTCTTCCAGTCAGTCGGAATTGACACAGACCGAAGAGAAGCAACAAATGCTTTGTAAGCTGGAGATAATGCTTCATAGGAAACTATAGTTTTGTTTTTGGCACCCACTCCTCCTGTTGATCTGCTACATGTTCGTCATCCTTCGCTCATCCCCCATGCACAAAAAGGAAATAAATGTTTTGGCCCAGTTACAGGTGGGCTCCATATGTTGGTGTGATGTAGAATAAAATTTAGGTTGTGTGTTTTAGGTAGTCTGCTGGAGGAGGTTCACAAAAGTGCTCCCCCAAAAAAGAGGGGCCCCTAAATCAGGCTTTAGGGGTGTTTTGGGGTGTTTTCTAGGGGATCCGCTGAAGATGCTATTATCCATTTCCACCATTCGTGTGTGTCCAATACATGTAGAATCCAAATAGACCTGATTATCAAAAAATATCTATCAAAGCATTCATCAGTGAAGTGCCTAAGCAAACAACTTTCATAAGACGTAAAGGAATCATTACTGGTCGTAATGGCTTAAGCAGAAATCATGGAGCCTGCCACGAGTGCACGTAGGGCCCCCAGCACAGCTGAATTTAAAGCCTAGGTAGCCATCAGAGTAGACCATGCGTATCGTGTTATCATCGGCCGCACAAAGGACAAAAACGCTAATTAACCAGCTACAGGCAGTCAAGGATGCACAGAGAGACAATACTCGCCCCCCAAACATGGGGGCCATGTCTCGTGGGAAGAGCTCCTGCTGCAGCTCTCAAGATGCAGCAATGCAGGATTAGCCAAAGCAGAAGCAGACAGGTGTGCAAACGGACAAACGCACGCACACATGCGCACCCCACGCACGTACCAAGGCACGAGCTGGACATCCTGTGAGCCGTGACCGGGACAGGGAGCCCATATCAGACAGCTTCTCTCTTTTTTTTAAGGCAAGAGTGGTTTCAGGCTATTAGGTATCAGTATAATCAACCTTAGGTAGTAAGTGAACTAATGACTGTTGATAATTGTTAAGAAGGAAAACACAAGTACCTACTTGTTTGATCAATGCATAACTTAAAAGTAGCACATACATTGCAATGTTATGGTTTCAGCCAGGGTTTTGTCCATTGACATCATGTCATGCTCCAGTACTCCAGCCACGATTTCAGGTACCACGGCAACCTCTGGTTAAGCTTTTCCACTCGGAATTACTGCCACGTGCTTCGTCGATTCAGGACCTTTGCTAGATGCATGTCAATGGACTGCAGCATGAAGCAGTGTATGCACAATAATATTAGTTCTCTCCTCCATGGCAATACCATTATTCGTGGTATGCACCAAGTTTTAGGGCATGTTAATTTGGGACGCAATGCTTTCAATTCCTGCAATGAACGAGAGGAACAAATCCCGCTTTCCGAATGGGGCATTAACGTCCCCACTAGGAGCATAGATGCCCACATATCAAAGAGAACAAGCCAGTCACCTCTCAAAGGACCAGGAGGGAAAAAGCATGACCACAAGGAGAGATTCCAACTTTCCATCAAAAGTACAAAGCATCAGATACGGATCACTTCAAACCGTTAAGAAAGTATATAGCTTCATCACAGAAAGTGCAACCGTTTCAGTCCGCAATTTTCATGATTAATTAATAGTTATCATGGTGAGTATAATTTCAAGCTCAAGCACAGTTAAGAAGTGATGATCGTCGCGTCGATCTTTCACACCAGTCTTATAAGAGGATGACAATCTCGGACTACAGAGTTGGATCTCTCACCCGTGCCTGCAACAGCGGGCAGGTGTTGGGAGAAAAAAATGACCCCTCACAAAATGAAGACTAGTGGAAGTTCATGGCCAGCCTATACAAAGCAACTACACCTAAACTCTAACCCTGCATCAGAAAATTCCAGAATGGAAGGGGGGAAAAAAACAAGATCCTCCGTCGTGGAAACGGATCAATCGCTCCATCGGAGCAACATGACGACACAGCGGCGGAAGATGTAGAACCTAGCTCTCTTCTCCCTGAAAGCTCTGTTGAGCCTCCCTTGGCCTCCAATCTTCATGGTCTGGTTCAGAAAGCTTGGTGCAAGGTGAAGGAGAGAAAGAATGCTGCTAGACTAGACAGCTTGTAGACTGATGGCTAGTTGTGGTACGAGAGAGGTGCTGAGTGGGGGCCTTTATATAGAGGCACACAAGGCATGGTATGCCATATCAAAAGAACATCATGACCCCCCACATGCAGGCAGTTTGTTTATGCCCTGGGAGGCACACTTCTGACCCCAAACTTATCCTACTCGTTATTCTACTTGCCTGGAGCTTAGGAGCTAGCAAAAGGCCTAAACTATGCATTACCATGGCTATCTCAGAGAATTACAGCGGTAAAACCAAACAAGATCAAGTGGTCTCCTACCCGTCCATGCAACAAAGGCAGATAAAGGTTGTTTAGTGACTCCAAGAAAGGGGCTCCAAAAGATATCCTAGCTATGCTTACTAAGGAAACTTCCAGGAAGGTCACATTGATGCACAGGATAGAACTGATTAAGCTTACTGCTAACAGATGATAAGACCTGGTGATTCTGCGATCAGGAAATGATGTACACAAACGATGAAGCTAGGGATAAAACTCCGGACTTCTATGAGACTTGTCTGATTCCACTTTCCGTGCACTGGCACGGAGCTCTAACTATATGAAATAATTCGTGACAGATGTTAAGGCCCGGTAGTTCTGCAATTATGAAATGCTCTACAACAGGCTTAGCCTTGGGATAAAAGCTTGGACTTCCAGGAAACTTGTCTGATTTCACCTTCCATATAGTGGGATGGAGTTTTTTTTTCGATAAAGTAGTGGGATGGAGTTATATCCATTGTGGAACTTATCTGAATTACAGCAATGTATGTTGGACAGTGGACACATACCTTGGTGACAGTGATTAAGTTGGCACCTTAGGATGAACCTCTCCAGGTACACATAGGAATCTATACCTCTTATAAAGTAAAACCCCACTAAGTTCATTTATGATTTTTCTATCTCACCATGCAAGCTATCCACATCATCCACTCTCTTAGCCTATCAATTGTCCATATCACATTCACTAATATTTATTAATCTTTATATGCAAAATCCACATCATCAATCTTCATAATTATTTAATTGTACATGCTAATAATTTTTGATAAACACACATTTTCTGTCGTATAAATTTAGTACCCCGACTATGACAAACTAAATTTTGCATATTCGTATAAAAATTTAGTGTATCATATTTTGCATGCCTTTTTATTTAAAATATAAGTTTCCAAATAGATTCCCGCTGCAACGCGCGGGGTATCTTCTAGTACACCATAATCCTTGTACTCCCAAAAATTCTTGATTGGAGAGTCAAGCAAATGAGTTCTCTGTGTACTTCAGGTCATATTTACTCAACCACATGTTATTCCGTTGAGGCAACTTGAGAACTGAATAAATTTGAATTAACATATTAGTATTTTCTTTTGTAGCATTGAAACTAGAAACTATCATTTGGCATCATTATTCAGTTTCACGTCAACACAATTCGCATAATGATTTGAACTAACCAAGTTCACATATTGCCTTCTACTCAGAGATGAAAAGAGTCCCATATGCAAGCAAGACCATAAATTGTGCATCTTATTCCAAATATCATTTACCCCCATTGTGAAAGGCTACACGGACAAACCTAGACTACGCAGCTGTCCCATGTACCGTCTATCCTTAACACCCGTAGCTAGGCAAACATCATCAGTAGAATCACTAGTTCACTACAAGACATCGTTAAGTACAAAAAGGTTGCACGAGGAAGCAATAGTTATTACAGGACTGTACATTAATGATTAACCATGTACTAGGGAATCAAATAAGAAGAAAATCGCCATATGCATTGATCCTGTTATGTTACCCGTAACATTGGATCAAAACAGGGGATTGAAGATGAGGGTACCACGAAGAAACTTCCTACCTGATGACCTAATTATGATCTTGGCCTTCCTTTTAATCAACGGAAAGGGGTACCTTTTGTTGTCTGCAATTTTCTCACATAAAGAATGATTTTTATGTGCTTACAGGGAATCAACAGATTAGGTGCCTCTATTATTTGCTGCATACTTTTTATATATTAATATTTTTCAGGCTTCAATCTGCAGAATAATCTTAAATTAAGTGAACTCTAACTAGTATTTTTTTTAGGGAGAGGTAACCTACAACTTGCCTTCAGTTTTAATGCTTTAAACACTTCAACAAAGCCCACAAAGCAATCCTAGTATAACATCAGCATTCATGGACTCAACAAAAACATACCAATGCTTATGTCTGGAACCATGAGCATACATCAGAAAAAATCTGCAATACAACTATACAATGAACGCAGGCCACCTTAGGCAACAATCACTTAGCTAATGACAATATTAGCACCAGTAAATAATGCATCAAGCTGGCAACTGAAGCAGTGACTATTTTGTCAGTTTTTCTGTCACTAAGGTCTAAGGATGATGAACCTACAGACTAAGTGTTCCAAAAACCACCCTGTTGTTGTGGACAGAAAAAAAACACAAACATGAACATGTTAGCAACAAGAAACATTATTTAAAAATCATCATTTTCATTATAAGATGATAAAAAAGGACAATAAACAGAGAACTCTGAGCAAAAATGAGGAGACGAAATGCTGATATCATACAACGATAAATAGTTGTGTGGAACTGTGGATTGCATGCATGAGAGTCAGAAAAGAACGTGAACTAGCAAGACAATCAATATTTGTAGAGTCAAAACTCTGCATCTAAAGTTGTGGATACAAGCATTAGTACGAAAGTTGAACATCGCCGTAAAACTAACTGATAGAGATGGAACAAGATCAATCCACATAAATTATGAAAACACTTTACAGTTTAAATTTCTGGATAAATGGGCATATTCTGAACTTAGCTAAATTTCTCAGAGGATAAATAAGTCAGGAACAATATATTTCCTTTGGGAGTTCCAAGGAAAGAAGATCAGGTCCTTCAATTTTCAAAGAGTAGACGAAACATTAGAAATATGTGGATACAAGAAGATGAAACAATCAAACAATTGAGTAGAACACTGAAAAATCCTCTTCCTCCTCTTATACACAATAACCAACAAAAGTAACAAATCATTAAAGCTGCTCAAAACTAACCAAAGATGCATAAGATCCTACCAACCCATCAGAGTCCCTACAGAGATCTCAAAAGTCCTGAGCGTAGACACACGTATATTTAAATATCCAAGATCATCCTTGTCTGGTATAAACGAACTCTTGTGAAGCACCTCAATTGGAATTATCAAATATGATTCTGTACACTGCAACTTGCATGTTATTATAAGGTTTTATGAAAAGCGAGAGCTTAAACAAGTCTACCTCTAGTCGAATCCAAAATTGTCTGTACAAAAGGCTACCTTTGTGAGATCATGAATGCTCACATGGTCTGGTGCATCGCACCTTAAGCCATGTTATAAGTTTCAGAATCCATTGCAAAATCACATCACTCAAAATGATCACACTTCATGTGAGAGAAGAAAATATATAAATAATACAAACTTGTCTCCTAAATTGCACTCATCTTATTCAACTTGCTTGAATGTGAGGAGTCACATGAACTCACCCTTGTATCTCTAATTCTCTATATAAAAGTCCGCGCTATTTTAACATGCTAACCAAATCCACGGAGAGTCAATCGGTAAACTTTTATAGCATTCTCTGCCCTCTACTTTATACCATACCAACCAAAATAAGTTGTAGTTAGCCTTGTTAGACATGGGAGCAGAGAGCAGTAAGAAGATAAGAAAGGGGAGGTTCATTAGGGCACTGAAAGAGTGTCATGCTTGGCTGCATATCATGTGCTGGTGTCTGATCAGGCTCATCTGTTGGCATGACTGACTGCCCGGCGGTCAGTGCATTTGTCTTGCATCATTTCAGCCGAAATTTAATGTTTTTTGGGCCAATATAAAGCCTGCAGGTATTAAGGTACAGAACTAACTGGGACATGTAGCTGCAGCTGGGCACTTGCAAATTATGAAATCAACCACTTTTCCATCTCACCACAGAGGAAACACTGTGATTTTACCTTCTTTCTGCCTATTTAACTTAATATTGTGTATTGAATTGTTTCAGTTGTACATACCTTCAACGATAGGAGAGGCCCAATTTTTCCTTTTTTTTCATGCAATGAAAAGGTAATCCTGAAGGTGGTCAAATTCTCTGTAGACCATGATGTCTTTCTGCAGTAACCTGATGCTATATCATGTATGGAACAAAAGAAAGTTTTCTTGGATCCCGGCCTGTGCAATTAAAGAGGAAACTTCAAGCCTTGCTTCATTACTGTTTCGTTTCAGTTCCCGGTGGCATCCATTTCACAGCTCAATGAGATATAATATTTTACTCTAGCAGGTATTCCAGTCTTTTCACCAGTCACAATTTAAAGTTACACTGTTGCTAACCTTCTTCCAGGAACAGAAGACAATAACAACAAAACTAAAATTTTAAACGGAAGTCGGAAGCTACATAACACATATCACACAAAGTAAGCAATTGTCTATTACCTGAGGTGAAGTGCATGAAAAATAATCTCTCTATCTTCATAAATGAACAGTGTGTTTAGAACAGCAACATAAAAGAGTAAAACAACAAAATGCTTATGCAATATGTAGCCTTATTCAATTTCAAACATAGTTGATGGAAGTAGGTTCCAAGACTATCCGAAATACAATGGCAGGAGTAGCTGCATAACCATCAAAAGCTATGTGCACGACAATGTTAATGGTACGATTCGCTCATCAATGCCCTCTGGTTCACCCATCTGTCCGAATAGAGCTCCTTTACCATGAGACGTATCAATAACAGAATATAGTTCACATTGGCAAGGAATGGGATACTGTTCTTGGGGATATCTAATGAGTTGACTTTCCCTTTCAACAATGTATTGTTTTTTGCTCCTTTTCCTAATACGCTGATGCTTTCATACAGAAAGATCTAAAGGCAAACAACAAACAGTATTACTTCAATGCTGCAGTTCAGAGACAAAGAGATACAACAGCATGCCAAGTGTTATGGGGTTTTGTGATGTAGCAACCTATTAGAGCTGCAACGAAGCCGAAAGTTCATTTATGAATGTTTCATATAGGTTATAGGAACATGCGGTCGACAATTACCAATTTAGCATTGCTACATGCTAAGGTGCTTGTATTACGCAGAAATCATTAACAGTGGAACTGGAAAGTCTAACTTGAGAGATATTTCGGGGAATAAGTATTTGCTACCACCACTGAGAGTGACTTGGCAAGATCATATCCTTCACCATATGACCTGCAACACTCAGTAAGCTAAGCATCTAACAGTATTCTGTACCAACATGAATACTAAGCTCAGCTGCTTGTGTATTCAAATTAGTCCATGTCATGAGTTCATATCCCGTGGACCAATTCATATCATAAAGTGAACCCAAAAGTCCATGATGAACTGAAACTGCTATGAGATTCACGGAAAATGATTCCAGAGTAGTCAATCAACTTTGCATGATGTTACGGAATCTGGAATGTGTACAGATTGTGTCCACAAACTCTAGAATGTCTACACATCTGTCAACCAAATAGGGTAAATGCACAGAGAACATTTGTGCATAATCTACCTACTTCCTAGTTCTAGTACATAGGATGTAACAGACAAACTTAGTCAGTTATGCTGTAACAGACAAACTTGCTAAGGAGTGTGGGCGTGTTTTCAGGGCACGTACCCCTTGGCGGTGCAGATCGCAAACACTGCATCCACAATTTGGGAGTGGTGGGGTAAGATTAATCATGGGAAAGAGGACGACCAGAAGAAGAAACGCGTCGCTGTCTCTGCCTATGTCATTTGGCACGTCTGGAAAGAGAGAGGCAGGCGCATTTTTCAGGATGAAGCGATGACGGCCACCGCGGTGGCTAGTTTGATCCGAGCAGATTTAGAGTTGTTGTTCTTGGCAAAAGACAGGCCTAGAGGGTAATAGGCTGTGTGTGTGTTTAGTTTCTGAGTGTGCAGGCGTTGGTGAAAGTCTGTAATGTTGGGGTTTTTCTTTCCCTCTCTTTAATGCAAAAGCAGAGCTCCTGCTGTTCACGTCAATAGTTATGCTGCTCATGTCATAAATAATACCCATAATGAAAATAATTTTACTTATTTCAGTGCAAGAATAGACTATGTATCCACATGTTACTCCAAGTTTAGGAGAGTGAAGAAGAGAAGCAATTATACAGCTTACTCGTATATCTTACAAAAGAAGTAACCTCAATAGGGGGAGTCATATCTATCACTATTTTTGTTTCAAGTATCCACACCTCATATAGCTGGGAAAATAAAGTTAAGAAACCACCTAACACCTCACATTAGGAGATTATCCATATCCAGACCAGGAATATCAAACGGCAACTTTATAACTCCAAGGGCTGTAAGCATGAGAAGAGCCACAGAGGGAAGATCTTCATGCAAAGCACCAAGACAGACTTTTGCCCTGACGAGAAGAGGCAGTAGAGAGCAGATAAAACAATATCAGCTCAAACTTCATAGCCCACACCATAAATCAGAAGTTCAAAACGATGCAAGAAGGAAAGATTGCTTCTGAGGCATGGCCCAAATCTCAGTAACGATTGCACAATGTATTCTTAGTAAATAACTAGTAAGGCATGGTTCGTAGCGATGCAGAAATCTTAGGCAGTTCATCATTCAGGATCAGAAAGTAGAACTTCATTTTTTTTTTACAAACTTTTTTTGTAATTGGTAGTTGCAATGGACAACGTAGCACACATAGTCATTTGAATTGTAAGATGACAAAGGGGACTAGTGAGACCCATCACCTTGCTGTGCGCGCGCCTCTGTGTTGTCGACGACCCACTCGGCCGCCTCGCGGATTCGGCGCTCGGCGTCGCTCTCCGGCTGCCCGATCGGCGTGGACGCGAGGATCTTCATGAAACCGGACTGCTTATCCTTCCCGGAGGCGGACGGGTCGTCGGAGGCGCCGATGGCGCGCCGCACCTCCGCGACCGACGGCTGGGTCGGAGCCGCCGTGGGAGTCTTCCGGGGAGGTGGCCCCGGAGCGCGGCGCCGGATACGGCGGACGGGGTCCCCGGAGGCGGAGGAGGCCACGATGGCGAGGCGCGGGGCGCAGGCGGCGGCGAGGTGCGACGCCATTGCCATGGAGCGTGTGACTGTCGAGCGTGTGGAGAGCAACTTCGCAGGCGGATAAAGCTAGCTGCGTGCAAATGACACGTGGGCCCGCGGCCACGATTTCATCATGGCTCAAAGTCTCAAACACTTTGAGAAGTGTAAACAAAAACAAATAAAATTGCACAGGTTGATCATAGTCATCTTTTCGTTGGCATTTCAGTGGAAACGGCTACCATTCAATCAGAGTAATACCGTGCTATATATATAACTCGATTGCAATCCACTCTCGACAATTTGAAAAGCAAATGATTAGTAGTATTTCACATCGATTAAATATTTTTGGAAGTCTAAACTAATGGCGGTGGGCCGTCGTTTGTGGCATGGTGTGGGGTGAAAAAATTCCAGGCGAAAGCTCACCGCTTCGATGCTAGCGTCGGCGATGCATATGGGTGTCGTGACCCTTTAGAAACATCGTTGTGGTCACCTTCCCAACCAACACTAGGTTTCGGGGACCATACAAACGTCATCGTCGCTGGCACCGACCAAGGATAGGCAGGACCTTCATACAGAGTGTCACTCGCTTTCCTCGCTTTCCACGGGCCTTGGAGCAGCAGGCCGCCCTTGTTCACCACTGCAGAATCTCGACATCGTCGCTGCATAGTCATGGTTCGCCAGCAACATGGTCGACACCTCCACGCCTCCTAGCGCCGTGCACTACGCAACACATCGCATAGGACCGGGAGCAACGGCCACCGAGCCATAGGCAACCTCGTCGAGCGCTCCTAGCGTCGTGTCAGTCGTTATAGCCGACCTAGTCAGGGGCCTCTAGCAGGTGTCAGTTAACACGGATGCCTCCCCGAAAAACGCTTATAGCTATAGCTTAAAAATCAAAATAATGCCATTAAAGAAAGCTAGAGTTACTCATCTACTTGACAGCGTCGATAGTTTATCCTGGCTTCGCCCTTGGACCTAGCTCCACGGCCTATCCCATAGCACCAAATTCGGTCCCACTGCCGGCACCGGTGATGAGAGGGGGGAGGTGGGGTGGAGGGCGGGTCGCACCGTGTTAGGCGAAGCAGGGGTGGGGGAACATGTGTTGTGACCATGTGCACTAGCTGCTGATCCAGATTTCAGGGGCTAATAATTTCAATTTCAATATGTTTATCTGAGTTTAGAATCTTTGTGAACACTTCGTCTCCACATTTTACAGCTTCGGCGAAACACAGTACAATGCAGTCGCTCACATACACGCGCATACACTCACTCCTATGGACGCACACACGCAAATCCTACCCCTATGAGCACCTCCGAAAGACTGAGTCGGCGGATTGAGTCTTGTGATTGACGGAGTCACCACATACGCCTCGCTATCGACAGGAACGTCGCCTCCCACTAAATGATTATTCCGTCTAAATGAGAAACATCAGTGTCAAATCTACATCGACTCTACCGCTTGGATACATCACCCTATCATCAACCAGGCTTGTGTCGATCAGAGTCAGAAGTGAACTAAATGAATATACAGCAAATGAAACTCTGAACTAGGCATGCTTGCATGATTATGTCCGGCAAGAAGTAAATCCACTGACTCGATTTGTGAGCAAATAATCATCTAGTAAACTTTAAGTGGAGGGGATAATAATTGTCTCGTCAGATACCACAAAACGAGTTGGCTTCCTACTGACATACTGTGTTAAGATGCCTGAACTTTCTGTGCCATCACAAGACATTAGCTTGGGCTCTCATTTGGTCCTTATCCACTCTCTCTCCTCTCTCGTTCTCTCCTCTCCTTGAGAGTCCTCCTCGCCTGCTCGGCGCCGCTCCGCTCTTCCTTCGCCGGCTCTGCCGGTTGGAGGGGAGCTGGGGATGGCGGCCGTAGGCCTCTGTATAGTGTCCGTTTGCTTTCTCTCTCTGTAGTTGTAGGGTTAGGTGTAGTTGTGTTGCCCCATGTGGCGAATGGCGAGATGCCGCAGGGCTTTTCCAGTCCGTTGCTGCTGCCCAGCTCGGGCTAGCCGACCTCGTCGCGCTCCGGTGAGCTTCCATGGTGGAAGCTTGGCGATGGTGGTGTGGCGGTTCGAAGCCCTTCTCTTGATAAAGTCAGATCTAGCCTTCGATGGATCCTGCTGTGTGGCAGGGGCGAATCTGCCATGTATGGATTGGGTTCAGGTGAACCCAATGAATTTATGCTAACTTAGACTAAGTTGCTACTTAAATCCATGTATTACTTAGACTGATCTCTTAGTTTGTTTTTGATAGATTGCGGAATAGAATTGACTAATATTGGTGATTACAATGAGCCACGGTGGGCTGTTTATATAGGTGGATACAAGACTTGAGGGCTAAGAAACCTAGTAGAGATAGATTTGGACTACAACCTAAACTACTAAATATAGGAAACCGTAATATACTCTAACACCCCCCCCCCCCCCCCCCCCCCCGCAGTCGGATCGGTAGTGACGCGAATAGCAAGAGCGTCGCGGACGGTCTGACTGGAGCATAATCCGAAGTTGTGAACTGGAGAGGGAGCCGAGGTGATAGCCCTTGATGCCGATGTCGATGTAGCCGAGGGTGTGGGCGCTGTAGTTGTGGTCGATGGTGCCGTGCGCGATGTAGTCGTAGTCGCCGTTGAGGAAATCGTTGATGTTGTTGGTGTTGTGGTCGATGTCGTCGTTGAGCCTTGGGAAAGTTGCCGTTGTTGTTGTTGTTGAAGTAGACGTAGTTGAGGAAGACGAGGTAGGCGGCACGCCGTGCCGAGCTTGCCAAACTCGGTAGAGTGTCGGGGACGAAGGCACGTGCCGGTGTTGCCAATACCGGTCATGCGAAGACAGTGACCATCACAAAACACGCGAGTCAGAGTTGGTTGGAGGAGCAAAGAAGATTCTCCGTTTGGCGGTCGGTTTCCGTCGTTGGTTTCGGAGTAGAGAAGAAAAAAATCCAACTCTGGTGGCGAGGTCGTGATGGACGAAGACGACGTTTGTTGAAGTAGATCGAGTTGTAGAAGTAGTAGATGTCGGGGATTTAACCCGGATTCGGCGAAGAAGAACCCGTTTGGCGTTGACGTTGACCACGAGCGGTGGTGGCGGCGACGATGTGGCGATGTTGGTGTAGATGGTTGTCGGCGATGATGACCACGGTGATGTTGGTGCAGCCCGATGTTGATGCGAGGCGCGTACTCGGTTGACGTTGTCGAAGACGAGCCGGCTTGGTGACGATGCGCGGACGGAGAAGTCGGTGATGGCGTGAAGATGTTGCCGGTGATGAGTCGTCAACTTGATCGGAGTAGAGGCGCGCGATGATGACGAGCGGCGGTGGGCGACGCAATCGGATCTATGATCGATGATAGAAGAAGAAATGTCGGTCAAGCGACCGGCGAGAAAATTGCGACGAACTAGTTGAGCAAGATCTAATCTACGAGTTGCGCTGCCCTCGGCGGAGAAGATCTCCCCGGAGGCGGCGCGGCGGAAGCGGTGGCTAAACCCTAGGCCGAGGAACGAAACTGCTCTGATACCATGATAGATTGCGGAATATAATTGACTAATATTGGTGATTACAATGAGCCACGATGGGCTGTTTATATAGGTGGATACAAGACTTGAGGGCTAAGAAACCTAGTAGAGATAGACTTGGACTACAAACCTAAACTACCAAATATAGGAAACCATAATATACTCTAACAGTTTTGAGATGAACCCAATGCTTCATTTTCCTGGCTTCGCCCCTGCTGTGTGGTGTTCCCCCTGCTCTCTGGCCGGCCGTGGAGGCGAGGAGGGAGGTTGGGGTGTGGTGCGGCCCGCTGGATCTGGAGGTGGCGTTGAGGTGTGGCCGTAGCAGTGCTCGAGTTGCTCCTCACAGTGTGCAAGATGGTGGTTGACGCTTGGGCTCTAGAGGCTAGATACCAAGTCGTTCGACACCACCTTGTCGACCTCTTCAATAAGGTTCGTCGCCGGTTGCCTGCCCTTTAGCGACGGCATTGTCTTCCTCTCCTTGGCCGGCTGTGGTATCGAGGAAGGGGTGAAGGAGAGTGTTGTTGTTGCTGCTGCTGGCGGGAGCTGTGGGTTCTGGTTCGGGTGCTGGCCAACGCCTTTCGAAGCTTCTGGCGCGGATGCTTCCCAACGACGGCGAGCTGCGCCGCTGCTATCCACGTCCAAAGGGTTCAATCCGCTCCCCGTGGAGTCTAACTTCGGGGTTTCTTCTTCCTCCGTGCGTGAGGATCATCAGGTTCTGCAGCGCGGCGTACTACGGCGGTCCTCCACCAAGTGGTTTGTCCCCGGTGGCGGGCGTCAGGCCGGTCGCGGTAGCAGGGCTCACCATCGACGGCAGCGTCTAGGGACTCCATTGCGTTTTTCTGATTATTCTGAGGTTCCCTGTGTAAACTCTAAGGGCCGGGTTGTAATTTCCTATGTTTCTAGGGCTCTGACTGTAAGATGTGCCTACCGTTTTCAGTAATGAAAGCTTCGAGGCCTTCGGGCCTGCTTATCCCGTTCAAAAAAAAAAACTTTCTGTGCCTTGTAGGATTTTTGTGAGTGACAGAGATGTGTGATCAAACTCACAAGCATGACAAATTTGCACCAAATAAGATAACACTGATACCAACAACGAGGAGTAACAATGAAATAATGTTGACTGCAATCATTGAGCAGGAGTAGAGCACCTACCTAGTGACTCAAAGTAACTATCATGGACTAAGCCATCATAACTAGATCACCGGTTCGTCATAGATGTGGATGGAGCCTGGATCCATAATCAACCTATAGGATAAACCAATTTGGCAACAGATACCATGCTCTGGTACTATGAAGTATAGCAGCTCTAGCTGTTCCAAGAAGACGGGCCACACCTGACGACCTGTAAAGCATTAGCACATGGCTGGCGGCTGGCCCGTCTGCGTCGATCGCCGCCTCACCGGACCAAAGTCAGAATTTCCCTTTCCCCATACGGAATCCGGTCATGTCCGTCCAATTCAGTCACATGCCGATCGGTGATGCTTCCCAGCAACCTCTCATCTTGTTATAAAAGCTAGCTAGCTCCTGGTTACATCAGATCATGTGGCTCTCTCCTCACAATCTTCTTCTTGCTCTAGCAGTCTAGCCGCCTTCTCAACCCAATCGCTCTGTACCCAAGTTCCAACTGACACCAGCTAATCCAATGGAAGCCGCGGAGGACATCGTCATCGCCGGCGCCGGGCTCGCCGGCCTAGCGACGGCGCTGGGGCTGCACAGGTAATTCGGCGTTCTTGCCTGAACCCTGCTCTGTTTTTGCGGTGTCCTGCTCCGGCGTGGATGCGAGGTCGACCGAGCTAATGAACGAGGTGTGGTGTGACGCAGGAAAGGGGTGAGGAGCGTGGTGCTGGAGTCGTCGGCGACGCTGCGGGCGTCGGGGTACGCCTTCACGACGTGGACCAACGCCTTCCGCGCGCTGGATGCCCTCGGCGTCGGGGACAAGATCAGGGAGCATCACCTGCTCTACGAGAGGTGAGCTACCCACCAATCATGGATCCTTGCTAAGTTGCTAGCAGTAGTACAAGTGAAGGTGACACGGCCTGTCTGCGGTGGTGTATACTTTTTAAAAATAGGGAAAATGATAAGTCAAAACAGGAAATAAAAATAAATAGGTATTGTAATTTTTTTGAGAAGTAAATGAAAAATATTGAATTTTTTAAATTGAAATAAAAGAAGTGAGGAAATGAAGCCATAAGTATTCTGGAAAAAATATCAAGACAGG
The DNA here is from genome assembly GCA_012064385.1 of Puccinellia tenuiflora. NCBI lineage: Eukaryota > Viridiplantae > Streptophyta > Magnoliopsida > Poales > Poaceae > Puccinellia > Puccinellia tenuiflora. The sequence continues at coordinate 229,041 of QRDG01001603.1, forward strand.
AATCAATTCATAAATCATTCGCTGATTTCAGCACAAAATAATTGCGAGCATTCTCATATTTTCTCGGTTTTATATAATACTTATGACTATACTTGTATATATTTATTTTAAATGGCCTCTACTATTGAAAAATAATCTCATTTGCATTAAAATTTCTAGGATTATTATTATTATTTATATTTTATATGATTTTCTTGTTACTTTAAAAAAATATAACTTGTTCTGTTTATGATTTTTCCGTTTCTCAAGTTTTATTTTCTAAATGTTTTGTGTTTATTTATTATGTGATGTTCAATGCTTGATTGATGTATCACTGTGTAAACCACTACCACATCATCAGAACCGCCTTCAGAGTAATAGAATTCTACGGCGTGGATAGTTGTGTGTTAAGTCTATTTTGATTTAGAGTTTATGGCATAGGACAATATTTTAGCAACAAAACCTAGGATTTCACTGAAAATTTATAACTAAATTTCTTTAAGAAAAATTATTTGACCAATGAGCTCACACGTTAGTGCCTTGCGTGAGAACGTATCCTGTGCAACCAACGAACTGGTGCACCCGTGCATCAACTTTGGTTGACCACTTAAAAAGTTTGTAAAACATATTTTAAAAAATTTGGACATAGGTAATACTCATATCTAATATATCACAAAAATTCAAATCAGAATTCATAACCTAGATCAATAAACAAAATACACGAATCTGACAACGTCAAAATACAATTTGGGTTTGAATTTGGCCATTGTCACTATCGATAATAAATTTGTCATTTTTACTGTTGATATTGTGTTTCTGATTTTTTATGACGATGTATATTTATATATTATTTTAATGTCCATATTAAAAAACCTTTAAATTGTGAACCAGAGTCGGGTGCACCAATTGTCCTGTTGCACGGGATGTGTTCTCTATCGTGTCTTTGTGCCCTTACAAGGTTACAATATCTCTGTGTCTTTTTTTTTTCTGATAGCCTATTCTTCAGTACAACCTACTAGTAGCAAATATGCTTACCTTACAACTGAACTGATATTGAGTTACTGTACTTGTTCGCAGGCTGGTGGCCTTCTCGGCGTCCACAGGCGAGCCAGCCGCAAAAGTGAGCCTGAAAATGCAGGGCAAAAGGTACTAAAACCATGCTCCTTCTCCGTGTGCAAACTTAATTACAGACAATTAATGCTTGACAATTCATCTGCGAATATGATGGTTGTTCCATCAGCGGGCCTCACGAGATCCGGAGCGTGAAGCGCAACTTCCTGCTGGAGACGCTGGAGAAGGAGCTGCCGGAGGGCACCATCAGGTACTCCTCCAAGATCGCCGCCATCGAGGAAGAAGGCGACGTCAAGCTCCTGCACATGGCCGACGGCTCCATCATCAGAGCTAACGTAAGACATAACATTTGTGTATCTCTAGTCTTGTGTCCTGTAGTAACAGAATCTTACGCCGGCCACGGCCACCGGTTGTTCTGTATGCACGTACGTGCAGGTTCTGGTGGGGTGTGACGGAGTGAACTCCGTGGTGGCGAAATGGCTGGGCCTTCCGAAGCCAATCCTGTCGGGCCGGTCCGCCACCAGGGGCCTCGCCGAGTACCCGGACGGCCACGGCTTCGGCCCGGAGATGCTGCAGTTCATCGGCCATGGCTTCCGCTCCGGCGTGCTCCCATGCTCCGACACCTCCGTCTACTGGAACTACACCTGGTATCCCTCCCCAGACGGTATGCACGCAGCAGGCGCGCGTCCTTAATTCGTTCGTCCTGCTCGAAGCTTCCTGACAAATCTTGTGCGGTGCTGCCTAATTAATTTGCAGACAAGGATGCCGGCGAGAGCGTGGCGAAGATGCGGCAGCACGTCCTGGGCAAGCTTCGGGGCGCCAAGATCCCGGCCGAGGCGCTGGACGTGATCGAGCGCAGCGAGATGAGCGACGTGGTGTCGTCGCCGCTGCGGTTCCGGTCCCCGCTGGCGCTCGTCCGGGGAAGCATCAGCAGGGGCGGCGTGTGCGTGGCCGGCGACGCGTTCCACCCCATGACCCCGGAGCTCGGACAGGGCGGGTGCGCGGCGCTCGAGGACGGCGTCGTCCTCGCACGGTGCCTCGCGGAGGCCTTCGTGGGCACTGGCGGCGGTGGCAGGAGTGCCGTCGAGGCGGCGTTGGAGAAGTACGTCGAGGAAAGGAGGTGGCGCGCGATCAGGCTGGTCACGGCCTCGTACGTCGTCGGCTTCGTGCAGCAGAGCAGCAACCCGGTGGTCAAGTTTCTCAGGGAGAAGTTCTTGTCGGAGCTGCTGGCTAAACTGATGGTCGACATGGCCGACTACGATTGCGGGAAACTGTAATTCCTGTTCTGCATTATTTGTAGAATGAAAATTACGATGAGAAGGCATCAAGTTAATCATGTTCGACCTTGTGTTGAGGTCGAGCCGTCTGCCTGAAATTTGAAAGTAAATAAAACTAAGAAAAAAATGGCATGGGCGATGTAAGGCCTAGTTTGACAACAAAGTTTTTCCAAGAGTTAAATGCACTTGGCGGTCCCAATTCTTTTTCCACGGTGTCACATAGGTCCTATTTCTTTCAAAATGCACGTTTATGTCCCAATTCTTTTTTAAGTTGTTCAAGTGAGGTCATAGTTTTGTACCAGCGCTGACCGGCCTACATGGCACTTTGACCATTGACACGTCGACAGTGGGCGTCTGGCCGTTGGAAATTTTTGTATATGAGCCCTTATAATCCCATACCCTCTCATTCCCTACTCCCTAGGTCTTCTTCTCCTTCCCCATCTCTCCCGCGAGCTCTCCCACAAGCCATGTCTGGCACCGGAAGCTCATCTGTGACGAAGCGGCCAGCAAAGAAGGCATCTTCGCCGGCTCCAATAGCTCCATCGGCGGTTGTACCTCCTTTCCCACACGGATGCTGTCGTTGGTGCCATGCCCCTGCTGTCGAGTTCGCACCACCATTCGGCTAGTGTCGCAAACAGTAGCCAACCCAGGGCATCCGTTCTACAAATGCCTCCGCCGCCGATCGCCTTTGGAATCGCGAAACAGAGAGGTGGAGAGGAACGGGACCAAGATATGGAAGAAAAGTAACCAGAGTATGCATTTGCATACATCTGCGTCCGATCATTTGGTCTCCTCAGACCCACTGTTCACGTGTCAATGGTCAAAGTGCCACACATGCCGGCCAACGCTGGTCAGACGAAACTAGGACCTCACTTGAACAACTTAAAAAAGAATTGGGACCTTGATGTGCATTTTGAAAAAATTGGGACCTAAGTGACACCGCGGGAAAAGAATTGGGACCGTCAGTGCATTTAACTCTTTTTCCAAAGCCGAAGTATTCTGAAAACTGTAATATTTATATGACTGGGCAACAAATACTTCACATTCAGAAAAAGAGGTTCAAGGTCTTTTTCGGTTTTTCCAATACTTCAAAAAATAGCACGTTTTGAGAGATGATAAAGTATCAAAACACATCAAAGTATTTAAAACTGTGATATGTTGAGAAACTATAATATTATTTAAATACTTCAAAAAATACTTTGGTACCAAAACGCAGCCTAAGCAATGGTCATCTATGCACTTCTGACAGATTTTGTACAATGTTTTTTTAGAGGAAAACTTATGTCAAGACTTGACTTTATAACATAGTAAGGCTTAGTTTTGCAGCAACGTTTTTAGTCTTTGGTTCAGTGTGAACCTTTGTCAATTCGGGCCCATGGCCATGTATCCTGCCTTCGTGGTTTGTAAACGTTATGTGTCGAAGTCATGTGAACTAGTCGAGAGTGAATTAGTAGAACCCGGCGACATTTGCTCTCGCGTCAAGTCGGCACCTCATTGGTCCGTAAATGTGTGTGGGGTCCAGTTCTATTAATAGGCTTTTCCCGTATACGGTGGAGAAAATGGGGTAGAACCGTAGAATCCATGTGCGTGGGACCTGCTTTGTGGAGACAAAATAAAAAAAATTAGACACTGCATCTTTTAGCTGCATCTGCCATGGCCGCACCTCGCGCGCGTCCGCCGCCGCCGCCGCCGCCCCGCCACGCCGTCCGCGGCCTCCTCTCCGTCCGCTCGGCCTGCGCCCGCGTCGAGGCCGCCGTCGTCCGGCCGCGTCCACCGCTGCACTCGGCGCACGTCTTGAGCTGCGCCGAGGCGGTCCACTCCTTGATGGGCTCGAGCTCCCTCTCGTGCAGTCGTCCTTGCAAGCCGCCATGGCGTCAGAGAGCACGGTGGCGAGGCTCCGGTTCTTGGTCTTCACGCGCCTCGATGTTGGTCTGGAACTCTGGATTAGGGTGGCCGCGACAGCGTCGATGCGGGCGACGAGGACGGTCTCCACTTCACGTGCTCCGACATGACGACTAGCACCTTCCCAGTCGTGGCCTCCGAGATCTCCAAGGTCTACTTCATCGACATAATGCCCGGCGCGCGCGCCATGCCCCCTGCCTTGAGCTGGCGGATGGAACGGCGCCCGCCTTGCCCTCGGCCCCGACAGCTTCGACTTCCGCCTCAGCGACGTCTGTCTGCGCGGTCACCTGCGCCGCCGGCGGCAGTGCGGCTGCCGCCATCAGCTCGGTAGACGGGCGCACGGCCATCGCGGCCGCGTCGGGGGCCGTGGCGGCCATGGGCAACCTGGCCTCCGTGTCCATCACGCACGTCCTCCACAACAAGCAGGAGTTCCCGCTCGCCGTCAGCATGGACGACATTCTCGTGCTCTCCATCGGCACATGCGGGTCGTCCTCCGCCGTGACCCGCGGCCACTGGTGGAGCACGCCAATGCCCATGCGCTCGCTGTCGCGGGACGAGCTGGCGCGGATATGGTCGACGAGGCCGTCGCCATGGTGTTCGGCCACGCAAGCGACATCAACTACGTCCGCGTACAGGCTAGCAACGACGCGCTCACCTCTCTGCACACACAAACAACAAGCGCGGCGGCCTTCGCCGTCAAGCAGGTCTTCTCGCCGCGGCTGTCGTCGGCGACGACCGCATCGTCTGTCACCGCCTTGCCTCGAGCTGGCGGATGGAACGGCGCCCGCCTTGCCCTCGGCCCCGACTTCGCCGCCATGCCAGCTGGGGAACGAGGACGCGCGCCAGCCACCGCTCCTCTCCGTGCGAGAGCCTGGACACCGACGCGCTCGGCCAGCGCGGCGGCCAGGATGAGGACGCTGCCAGAACGAATTTATTGCTGGTCCCGTCCGTAGAGAATTGATTGCGGCCCGGGAATTATTTGTACTCCTCTTTGTATTCCTATTTAGCTTTGGAAAATGTTTGCTTATAATGTTGGGACCACCTCCACATGGACCAATGAAAATTGGGCGTGCGCCAGGATCACCTGCCGCCCGGTTCTCCACCGCATTTTCCTGAACTAGTCAGGCTTTATTAATTTAAAGTTGGGCACTCGGTGCCTTTTATCTAAAAAGGCTTAGTTTTGCAGCAAAGTTTTTCTAAAATTGAAATATTCTAAAACTGTAGTATTTACATGCATGGGCAACAAATACTTTAGTTTTGGAAAAAAGGTCCGTGCCTCTTTTTTCCATACTGCAACATTAGTGTAGTTTCTCAAAATACTAAAGTATATAAAATCACAATATTCGATGGACCCAAACGCTTTATTTAGAAACTGAAGTATTCTCAAATACTACAAAAATAACAGAGCTCCCAAACCGACCCTAAAGTATAAAATCACAATATTCATTGGACCCAAGCACTTTAAATATTTAATAATTTGGTATTTTTATAAACTGGAGTATTCTCAAAATACTTAAAGAAAAACAGAGCTCCCAAACGGACCCTAAGTTTGTTTGACCAAAAGATGGAGCACGTACGCTATCTTTGTAGTGGGCCTTTTGCGCAGGTGCAGACAGATACAGACGGAGAAACAAAAGCTGCAGTAACCACGTGCCATGATTCGTTAGCCACTAAACAAGTAGAGCTCCTTTGGTTCATAAGATTTTCAAAAGATTTATGTAGGATTGAAATTGTATGACAACTTTCGATTGGAAGCCATTTAATTCATATGATTATATCCTACTCCCATAGGAATCTTGCAGTGTAAACTTCATAGGAAAATAAAATGAGGTAGTGAAAGAACATTTCTTAATCCCTTATGTTTTGTGTGTTAGTTAACAACACTAGCGATAATCTAATATGATGCTAAGTGTTGCAGGCCTTGAAATATATTTAGTTAAATATGTCTCACACCAAAAAGTCTGCAAAAAGGTCGTCAAAGATACCCATATCGTCATCGGACAGAAAACCCTGTCTGGCCGGCCTCTGTGCCGGCAAGGCCGGACTCAAGGCCGGCTGGCTCGGCCTCCATGCCAGCCTCCTGTGCTGGTGTGGCCAGCCTAGGCCGGGGTCAAGGCCGGCTGGCTCGGCCTCCATGCCAGCCTCCTGTGCTGGCTTGGCCGGCCTAGGCCGGGCTCAAGGCCGGCCAGTCTGCGCCTGAAGGATTCCACGCCGGCCTTGGGGCCGGCCTCCGGGCCGGCAAGGCCGGCTTCTCTGCACAAGTGAAGAAAACCCTTCAAACGGCTAGTAAGTGGAGTGGGGTATAAATATCCCTTCTCCTACCTTGGAAAGGGTACCACGACCAGAAGAAGAAGAACACCATTGTTGCAAAGCTCCAAATCAATAGATCTCCCTCTCTAGCCACTCAATCACTTAGCCCTTTGGGGATTTGAGAGAGGAGACCTAGATCTACACTTCAACCAAACCGATTTGATTTCCCCCTTGATTTGTGAGAGGGGGCTTGTTACTCTTTGTGTTCATTGGAACCCTAAGAGGTTGTGGTCCTTCGGAGCTTTGGGAGCTACGAAGACATTGCTGGGAGCCACCAATTGAGTTGTGGTGTGTGCCCCGGCCTTGGGCATCGAGTCTTGGCGGCTCGGTGCATTTGGTGAAGACCCTCCAACTTGTGGAGTGTGCTTCACCCTTGTAAAGGTTCTAGTTGTCAACCTCAACGGCAACATAGTGACAAGTGTCTCGCCACATCGGTGGTAAGACACAACGGAGATACGGTGTGCCATATCAAGGCTACTCGGTGTTTCACTTTGGTGAACACCGCGCCGCTCCAACGGAGATTAGCTTCCATTGGGAAGTGAACTTCGGGATAAATCTCCGCGTCAACTTGTTGGTTATTACTCAACTTACCTTTACTAATTGCTACTAGCTTATTCTATTATATATCTTGTGCTAGTAGTAGTTTGCTCAACATATAGGGTTGTTCATCTAGTTGCATAATCTAGAGAACTTATATTTGAGCAATATTCAATTAAAATGAAAAAGAAGTAAAATATGTAGTTAACCTATTCACCCCCCCCCCCCCTCTAGTTAACCTCATCGATCCTTTCAATTGGTATCAGAGCCTCGTCTCTTTATTAAAGGCTTCACCGCCTAAAGAGGAGGATGGGGGATCCCACTCCCATGGAATTGCTTCAAAAGCAAGTCGAGTCCATGGGGGAAAGATCCGATAAGAGGATGGATAGGTTAGAGGAACTAATAACTAAACTTGCCTCTACATCTAGCAATGCAAATGAAAGTCCCTCTCTAGATGAAAATGGTAATCCCATATCTCCTTCTAAAGAAGGTGAAGGACACTCATCTAAAAATGAAAACCCAAATCAATTTGGACATGTTTATAATATTGCTCCTAATGTCCAACACCCACATGTGAACAATCTTGGTAATCCACCTTTAGTAGATAGGACCCGTTTTACTAATTGGAAAGCTTCCATGAAGTCTTATGTGTGTAGCTCTTCAATGCAAATATGGAGAATCGTTGAGAGGGGATACTATCCTAAGGATATCAATAATTTGACCTCAAGTGAGATCATTGATGAACAACTCAATGCACATGCTATGCACATGCTCGAGAAGGCAATGGTCAATGAATGTGTTGAGCACATCCGGTCTCTCCGAAACGCCAAGGAAGCTTGGGATTATCTACTCGCCATGTATGATGGCAATGTGAGCATGCAACGCTCGAAAAAAACACTTCTTCAACGACAAGTTGATCACTTCATCATGAAGGATGGAGAAGTTCCGGAAGATGTATATCGAAGACTCAAGGAACTCGTTGTGGACATGAAGGATGTTGGATTCAAGGATTGTGATGATGATTGGTTCAAGGGAAAATTCCTTCAAACCTTGATTCCATACAATGAGAACATGGTAATGAATGTTCAATCAAGAGCGGACTACATGGAACTATCTCCCAATGATATTTTGGGTACCTTTGTCACCATGAACATGATGAAGAAATCCTCGGAAGATGTTCTAGCTCGTGTGAATGGAATGAAGAAAGTATCTCTTGCTTTGAAGGCAACATCTTATGATGAAGAAGAATCGAGTGATGAAGGTGGATCCACCTATGTGCCATCCGAGAAGGAAAAGAGGGTGTCACACAATGAGTGTTTGGCGCTTGCCAACCATAATTGGTGGAAGAAAGGGGATTTTAGATCAAATGCAATGAAGAACAAGGGAAAAGAAGGCTCAAGTATGAAGAAAGCAAGAACATGCTTCAATTGTGGAGATAGTGAGCACTTCGTTGCGGATTGTCCCTACAAGAGTAGAATTGAGAATGGAGGAAAGCTCGTCAAGAAAACCAACTTTGTTCCTAAAAACAAGAACTTCATGAAGAAGGTATCTAAAAGGGCAATGGTGACAAATGAGCAAGAATACATATCCGGAGGTGAAGAAAGTGAAGATGAAGAAGAACAAGTTGGCATGGCGGCCATGGCAATTGGGGTTATTCCTTCTTCTTTAGATTCTCTCTTTTCAACTCCGAATGACAAGAAAGGTCCAACCAAACACAAGTGCCTTATGGCCAAGGGTACATCTCCAAAGGTAACCCACTCACTAAAACCCTCAATTTCCTCTACTCCATCATTGTTAAATTGTGTTGAGGAACTTGATGATAAGAATGCTAATAATCTTTCAAAAGTCATGAGATCACTTGAAAGTGAAAATAAAATTGCATTCGATGCCTTCATGACTCAACTTGGTAATGCATATGGTCTCATTGAAGAACATGAAGAAAGAATATGTGAACTTGAGGGTTTCGCTCGTGATGATGCTAATAGGATAGCGGAGCTTGAGGAAGCTCTAGATAATGCACTATGCCTTAAAGATTCTATTGAGGAAATCTCCACTTTAGATCTATCTAAAACGATGGGTGACCGTGATCATGCACTACGTAAGCTTAAGGAATTTATGGATGAAAATGATAACATTATGAATGGTCACAATGAACTACTTAAGGATTTTGAGCATCTTGAGAAAGCTCACATGGCACTCTCAAGAGAGCTCAAGGTTCTTAAGGAGTCACATGACATCTCTCAAGATAAGGATAAAAATGAAAATGTTTGTGCCACTAACCCCTTGTGTGTCAAAGCATCTCTCATAGTGGAGAACAATAGGTTGAAAGCTCAACTTGAGAAAGGACTAGTGTATTGCATCCAAGGAGAAAAGAACCTCAATAATCTTTTGAGAAATCAAAGGAGAGTTGTGGGTAAGGAAGGACTTGGATTTGGAGTCTCATCCAAGAAGACCAATGAGAAGAAGAAATCAACTCCCTCCACTAATGCTATTGTTTTTGTGAAGGAGGGGGAGTTGGCTAACGATGAAGATGAATTTGATATCCTTGCTAAAAGCATTGCTTCTAAGAACACATCTTCTCACAACAATTTTGCGGGAAAATATAACCCATCATATGTGCTTTTGAAATCTAATGATGGACATGTTTATGCAAAATATGTTGGAACTTCTTATGGTAGTGATTATCATGTTTCTATTTGGGTTCCCAAGACCCTTGTGACTAACAAGAAAGGACCCATCAAAACGTGGGTACCTAAATCAAGGACTTAATTCGTTGTAGGTATGTGCTTCCGGAGGATCATCATGGCTTATTGATAGCGGTTGCTCCGCACATATGACCGGAAGCGAAGAAGTGTTAAGTGACTTAATGCATCAACTTCTCAAGGTATCTCATGTCACGATTGGTGATGGTTCCGAACTCAAGGTATTGGGACATGGCAAGGTGGTCATTTCTCCGGACACATCCATTGAGAAAGTCCTCCTTGTTGAGTCCTCTTGGTTATAATTTACTTTCCATTTTGCAACTTTGTGAGTGCAACTTTACTGTTGTGTTTGGACGGTATCACGTGCTTATCCTTCACACAATTTCTCTTAAAGTAGCCTTTGTTGGATTTGTGGAAAACCGTATGTATGTAGTGGATTTCTCGAAAGAAACTACACATATTGCCACAAGTCTAATGGCTAAATCCGACGTGGGTTGGCTTTGGCATCGCCGGTTGGGCCACGTCGGTATGAGAAACTTGCAAACACTTGTGAAGGGTGAGCATGTGGAAGGACTAACAAAAGTGAATTTTTCCAAAGATCGTCCTTGTAGCTCTTGCGTTGCCGGAAAGATGCATGAGAAGAACCATCCCAAAGTGACAACCATCAATACAACGAGGCCCTTCCAACTCATTCATATGGATTTGTTTGGGCCTCCCACTTATGAAAGCCTTGGTGGCAAGAAATATTGTTTGGTGATTATTGATGATTATACAAGATACACTTGGACCTTCTATATCAAGAAGAAGAGTGAAACTCAAAAGGAATTCATTGATTGGGCTACTCAAGTACAACGCCAATATGATACAACCATCTTGGCCATAAGAAGTGACAATGGAACCGAGTTCAAGAATTACACCATGGATGAATTTTTGAGTGATGAGGGTATTAAACATCAATATTCCGCTGCGTATACCCCTCAACAAAATGGTGTTGCGGAAAGAAAGAACCGTACACTTATTGATATGGAAAGAACTATGATGGCTGAATTCAAGTCTCCATATAATTTTTGGGCCGAAGCCACACTGCTTGTCATCTATCCAACCGGCTCTATCTCCGCCCATTCACTAACAAGACTCCTTATGAACTTCTTGGTGGTAAAAAGCCCAACCTCTCTTATATTAAAGTTTTTGGTTGCAAATGTCAAGTTTACATTAAAGGTTCTAAATTGCCTAAATTTGAGCCTAGAACTTTTGAAGGCATATTTGTGGGTTACGCCAAGGATTCCCACACTTATAGAGTCTACAACATATCCACCGGGTGTGTTGAAGAATCTTGGTGTTCCATGAGGATAATGGCTTCCAAGTGGGGCAAGGTGATCTTGATGACGTAGGTGATGAGCCCTCCTCCATCGCCATAGGAAGAATGGGTATAGATCCTCTTATACCCATTGAGGAACCCCTTGTGGCAACGGAGTTGGACTCAAGCTCGGCGCAAGTGGAGCCCTCTACATCAACCATCGATCAAGCGGCAAACCAAGAACAAGCTCAAGATCTACAAGATGATACCAACCATCATGATAATGATCAAGATCCACCCAATTATAATGGTGGTCAAGATTTTGGTGATCTCTCACCAAGAACTCCAAGCCACTATCGGATTAATCAAAATCAAGATGACGGAGATGATGAAGATGCACCTCCTAATGAGAGACCCTCAGTGCCCTTGCTCGTCGAGTGGCTAGCAAGGCCGTGGCATTACATCAAAAATCTCTCTATCAAAAGAACATCATTGGTGGTCTTGGAAGGAGTGTGTCCACAAGGAGGCAACTATTACTCTTTTGTGGCGTTCATGCTCATATATCACATTTTGAACCTACCAAGGTGTATGAAGCCCTTGAAGATGAAGATTGGGTCCATGCTATGCACGAAGAGCTCCATAACTTTGAGAGAAACAAAGTATGGTCCCTAGTGGAAAGACCCAAGAACCATAATGTGATTGGAACCAAATGGGTGTTCAAGAACAAGCAAGATAATCATGGACAAGTGATTCGCAACAAAGCTCGTTTGGTTGCTCAAGGCTACTCTCAAGTCGAAGGACTTGACTACGGTGAAACTTTCGCTCCCGTAGCTAGACTTGAATCCATTCGTATATTGCTTGCATTTGCTTCTAGTTATAAATTCACTTTATATCAAATGGATGTTAAAAGTGCATTTCTAAATGGTCCACTTAATGAGATGGTATATGTTAAACAACCTCCGGGGTTCGAAGATCCCAAGTGTCCTAACCATGTCTACTTACTCCACAAGGCTTTGTATGGCCTCAAACAAGCCCCACATGCTTGGTACGATCACTTAAAGGAGTTCCTAGTAGACCGTGGTTTTGCACTTGGGGTAATCGATCCCACACTCTTCACCAAGAGTGTAAATGGAGAATTTTTTGTATGCCAAGTATATGTTGATGATATTATATTTGGTTCTACTAATGTCTCTTTTGTAGACCAATTTGCTCAGCTAATGACAAGTGAATTTGAGATGTCCATGATGGGCGAATTAAAGTTTTTCCTTGGTTTCGAAATTGAGCAATATGAAGAAGGAACCTTTATTTGCCAAGCTAAATATATTCATGACATGCTCAAGAAGTTTGATATGTCAAATGCAAACCCATTGATATTTCCAATGGCAACAAACGTGAATCTAACACTAGATCACGAGGGTATTCCGGTTGACCAAAAGCTTTTATCGTTCTATGATTGGTTCTTTGCTTTATCTTTGTGCATCTAGATCAGATATCATGTTTAGTGTGGGTTTGTGTGCAAGATTTCAATCTAACCCTAAGGAAAGCCATATGACCGCCGTCAAAAGAATTCTTAGATACTTGGTTGATACCTCTCATCATGGCCTTTGGTATCCTTCAAATACAAGCTTTGATCTTGTGGGGTATTCGGATGCGGATTGGGCCGGTGACAAAGTGACTAGGAAATCAACCTCGGGTGCGTGCAAATTTCTTGGTAGGTCACTTGTGTGTTGGTCTTCGAAGAAACAAAATTGCATATCCACTTCCTCCACTGAAGCCGAGTATATTTCCGCCGCGAGTTGTTGCTCTCAATTATTATGGATGAGACAATGTCTTGAGGATTTCGGAATTAAGGAAAAGACATTGCCTCTTTTATGTGATAATGAAAGTGCTATAAGAATTGCTCACAATCCTGTGCTCCATGGCAAGACGAAGCATATTGAAATACGGTATCATTTTATCCGTGATCATGTGGCCAATGGAGATATCTCACTCTCTTATATCAATACCAAAGATCAACTCGCCGATATATTCACAAAGCCACTTGGTGAGAAGAGATTCAAGGAATTGAGGGGACAAATAAATGTCGTATGTGCAAGCAATTTTAGTTGATTAAAATCTTGCATACACACCTCTACTAGATTTTCATTTGGCTTCTAGATGTAGGCATGGATTTAGGGGGAGTGTTGTCCTAATTCATTGGACTCTCCCTCCCCCCATTATGCCAATAGCAATGTTTTCATTGATGTCTCAATAATTTTTCATATATGAGCTTAAATGATGAGTTTTGGTTGTGCACCCAAGATATATCTTCGCGGCGGGATGCCATACACTCATATATGGTGGTCTAGGCCACCAACCTTTTATTCTCAAAAAGTTGGCTCTTATTTGATATTTTACTATATACATATTGCTTTTCTTTCCAATTATGTCCAATGTTGCTTAATTCGGGTATTTTCTATCCATTGGACATATGACGAAATCATTATGTGTGCATTGCATCTCCCCATGTCACTAAAACATTACTCCATAATCTTGATGTTGAGGGAGTTCAGCAGAAAAAGTTATTAAAGTAAGGAAGGCATCTGATGTTTCAAAGATATGTGGAAGAGGCCGGCCTTCCCCACTCCTAGGCCGGATCTGAGGCCGGCTCCCTCGGGCTGGTGCCCGGCCTCCCTCCCTCTGCCTGCCCGGCCTCGGCCAGCTCCCTCGGGCTGGTGCCCGGCCTCCCTCCCTCTGCCTGCCCGGCCTCGGCCGGCTCCCTCGGGGCGGTGCCCGGCCTCCCTCACTCTGCCTGCCCGGCCCTGGCTGGCTCTGAGGCCGGCGGGCTCGGGCTGTGCCCCGGCCTCTCTCCATCGCGCGGCCGGTAAGGCCGGGTCCGAGGCCGGGCCCCTAGACAACATAAGGATGGGACGGGGGGTCGGGCTGTCCACGCTTTCTTCCCCTTCCTCCTCTCTCCAACCCGACTCTCCCCTCCATTAGAGCTCCTCCTTGCCCCACCTCCACCCTCTCCTCCCCATTAGAACCTCTCCCACATCCCCTACTACCTCAGATCTAAGAGAGCCTCTCCAGATCTTCATTCCTATCCAAGAGATTTCTTCATCCTTCAAGATTGTGGGGAGTTCTTCTCCATTATTGGTGGCTCTCAAGACTGCTTTGTTCCCGGTGAATCTCTAGCAAGGATGGCCACTGATCCGGACTATGATGACCTAGAAGACCTTGATGATACCCCCCTTTTCATGCTCAAAGGCAAGAACAAGGTTGGGGCTTCACCATTGATAGCGCGAGAGGTGTTAATCAATCACGCTTCGTTGGGCACCCCAAGAGGAAGGTTTGAGGAGCACAGCAGCAAGTTTTCCCTCAGTTAGAAACCAAGGTTATCGAACCAGTAGGAGTGAGAAATGCTTCAGAAGGTTGTCCACAACTGCAATGGCGCCAGAAAAGAGTTGTTGCAGGGGAGACAGTGGAACCTGCAGAACACAATCAAACTACTTTGCCCCAACGAAGCAGTGAGGTTGTCAATCTCACCGGCCTTGCTGAATATAAAGGATTAAATGTATGTGTGGAAGGAAGCTTGTTTGCAGTAAATGAAAGCAGTAGAGCAGTTGATTTAATTGCAGATGTAAAAGAATAGACCGGGGTCCACAGTTCACTAGTGGTGTCTTCTCCATAAATAAAATACTACACATGCTGGGTAACAAATTACAGCTGGGCAATTGACAGAATAGAGAATGCATGACAATGCATGAACATTGCATAATACAGAGGATGATGATGTCTATATGAGATGCTTTGGGCATTACGACAAAATACATAGATAGCTGTTCCAAGCATACACCTATGCCTAAATAGTCCACCTTTGAGATAACATACCGTAAAATCTCTCCAGTATTAAGTTGCAAGCAACAGACAATTGCATGAAGAACTGTGCATAAAGTTTACTCCCTAGTAGCAACGGCACTCCCCCGTCCTTATATGTTTCTGTCACTCAAGCCAAGGCACACAGGGACCGAACCCACTATCTAGCATAAATACTCCCTCTTGGAGATACAAGCAACTACTTGATCAAGGCAATTACAAGTACCGGAAAGCATGCAAGATCACAAATAACATAGACATGATAATATCAATAATCAACATCACAAAGTACTTCTCTATTCATCGGATCCCAGCAAACACAACATGTAGCATTACAATAAGATGATCTTGATCATGATAGGCAGCTCACAAGATCTAAACATGATAGCACAAGAGGAAAAGACAACAATCTAGCTACTGCATGGACCCGTAGTCCAAGGATGAACTACTCACACATCTGTCCGGAGGCGGGCATGGTGGTGTAGAGCCCTCCGGCGATGATTCCCCTCTCCGGCAGGGTGCCGGGGAGAGCTTCAGAACCCTCCCGAACTAGGGTTGACGACGGCGGCGGCGACGGATGTTTTTCTGGAATTTTTATCGGGTCCTTAGGGTTTTCTCGTCGGGGGGATTATATAGGCGAAAGGGCGGCGTCGGTGGAGGCCTGAGGGGGCCACACCACCTGGTGGCGCGGCAGACAGGTGGGCCGCGCCACCCTAGGGTGTGGTCGCCCTCTGGTGCGTCTTCGGCTCCCCTTTGGACTCCGTGTGCGTGACGAAATTATAAGATCCTGGGTTTTTGTCCCGTCCGATTCCGAGAATATTTCCTTAAGTACTTTTCTGAAACGGAAAAACAGCAGAAAACAGGAACTGGCACTGGGGCATCTTGTTAATATGTTAGTTCCAAAAATGCATAAAAATGATATAAGATGTAAACAAAACATGTAGCAAAAGGTATGAAAACAAGCATAGATCATAAGAAATTATAGATACGTCGGAGACGTATCAGCATCCCCAAGCTTAGTTCTACTCGTCCTCGAGTAGGTAGAACGATAACAAATAATTTCTTAGGAGACATGCAAACTCACAATCTAGATCAACATAGTAATGCAAAACACATGATGTGAATAAGGTGATCCAAAACAATTGTCTATAGTTGACATTAAGCAAACAATGATTAACAAATGCTAGCTAAAAGAAGCTAGAACTTTTCATGAATCAGCGTGTTGGAGACTAGGAACCATACATAAGGTTTAGAAAGAAGAATAGTAAATTGTGTCTCCAATGCAAAATGTCAATCAATCTTCAAAGCATCAAATTCAGTTAATAATAGAAATAGCCAAGCTCAAGTCAAGTGTACTTAATCCATCCACTTAACTTATCAACTGTTATGTAGTCCACTCAACTAATACAAGCAAGAAGAAGGCTTGGCACCATGAGGTTATGGCAAAGAGAATAATAATGGGGGTTTGGAAGGCCAAAAAGAAAGGCTCAAACAGTGGAAGAGGTAACCACAAGACAAGAGGAAGTCCCGTAGTAGACACTGAATGAGGAGTAGTGATTGCCATGCAACGGATGCACATAGAGCTATATGAATGGAAGCTCTCCAATGGAACTAGTGGGGGTGCATCCAACTTGCTTGCTCATGAAGACCTAGAGCTCACTTGAGGAGGCTCATCGTTGGAATATACAAGCCAAGTTCTATAACGTTTGGTCCCCACATAGTTATACTAATGAAGCATGAAAACTCACTACAATAATGTAGGTGCTACTAGCACAAGTGTGGAATAAAAGGATAGTAGTGTTGCCCCCTCTCTCATTTTATATTCTTTTTTTTCTTTTTCTCTTTTTTTTTCTTTTTGCTTTTTGAGGCCTTTGTGGCTCTTTTATATTTTCTCTCATTGGTCTCTTTTGGACTTTTTTGATTGGCCACTTTGGACTCTTTTCAATATGCTCACAGGTAGAGGCAACACTCTATTTTACAAGATGATCATCACACTTTTTGGTGTACTCAAAACTCAAAGACTAATACATGGTGTATGGTGGATATGCAAGACCGAGCGTAGTGTGGAAAAGATGTAACACATGTGGAAAACCACGCATCACACTAACTCAAATGGTCAAGCAATACTATATGGTAATGAAGTAAAAATGACATAAAGTCATGTAATGTAAATGATGGATGTTGCATGGCAATGTATCTCGGAACAGCTATGGAAATGCTGTGATAGGTAGATATGGTGGCTGTTTTGAGGAAGATAGTTGGCTTATGTGTAGGAGAACAAGATGAAGATCTCCCACGGGGTTGGATGTACTTACGAAGTATGCACCAATCTCAATGTGAAAAAGGGCAATGCAAAGCACCGAAGAGGCTAGCAAAATATGGAGGTGGAAGTGCCAAAAACCAAAAACTCACATAGCATGTCGTATATTGCAAACAACTAACAGTATCAAAGTTTTACAAATGGTTAGAGACACCCCGAGAGGGATCGTGGCGGCGACACAAGTGCCCCGTTGGCTTCCCCGACCGTTGCAGTAACTATACCATTAGAAACTTCTTTTCAACTAAGAGGAAATCACGACACTAAAGCACTATTGACTTAAGTTGTTTTTAGTTCAGAAAAGTACGGCTCCACGCTCTACTAACACATCTTCACTAATCAGCTCTTAACAACATTAACCAACATATTTTAACCATTAGTTATTTTAATACCTCAAAACAATTGAAGAGGAGCAAGTTATCTACACAATGGTCTACAAGACTATGCAGCTTTTCTCTATTTCATACCACTATCACAAGCATAGCATTTTCCAATCTAACACATCAACCAAGCAACTAAAACAACTCTCTAACAAATAAGAGTGAAACACAAGAGAGCTTAACACAAAGAACTAGCAGCTCTAAACAAGATAACATGCTAAAAGCGAGAGCTTACTAGAAAACAAACAGTAGCTAAGAATACTCAACAAATATAAGCGAAGCACAAGAGTATTTATATGAAAAAGCGGAGCGTGTCTCTCTCCCACACAAGAATGCTAGGATCCAACTTATTAAGCAAACTAAAACACACACTCAAAATAAAAACAGACGCTCCAAGCAAAATGCATAAGATGTAGTGGAATAAAAATATAGTATCACTAGAGATGACCTGATAGTTTTGTCGATGAAGAAGGGGATGCCTTGGGCATCCCCAAGCTTAGATGCTTGAGTCTTCTTGAATTTGCTGGGGATGACCCACCGGGGCATCCCCAAGCTTAGGCTTTTCACTCTTCTTGATCTCATCATATCGTCCCTTTTGCTTACTTGAAAACTTACACCACATCAAACTCAAAGTAATTCTCATTAGAGAGTTAGTGCATAAACCAAAAATTCACAAGTTCTACTGTGACACAAGCACACCTTAATGCATTATAACATTAGCTACAGCCACTGATGCTCAAAGAATCAAAAAGATCCAAATAAACATCGCAAAAGAAGCAATGCACAATAAAAGACAGAATCTGTCAAAATCTGAACAGTCTGTAAAGACGAATTTTTTCGAGGCACTAGAGTTGCTCAAATCGAAAATCACTGAACTAGAAAAAGTTTCATACATATATGAAGATTCAGCACACAAAATCTCAAAGCATTTCGTCGCTTCTGGAATAAATGAAGAATTTAACAGTGACAGACAGAAATCTGTTTCCTGTGCAGAAATCCAAATATAGCAAAAACTTTCTACTAGAGACCTTACTTGGCACAACATTGCAAGAAAATAAAGATACAAAGAAGTTGCTACAGAAGTAAACAAACTTCTTGACTCAAATAAAAGAAAAGATACTGAAAATAAAATGATGGGTTGTCTCCCATAAGCGCTTTTCTTTAACGCCTTTCAGCTAGGCGCAGAAAGTGAACATCAAGTATTTCCAAGAGAAGAAGCATCAAAACGATAATTTGCTCTAACAATAGAGTCAAAAGGTGACTTCATTCTCTACCTAGGGAAGTGTTCCATACCTTTCTTAAGAGGGAATTGATATCTAATGTTGCCCTCTTTCAAATTAATAACAGCACCAGAAAATTGCTCTTTCATAACAAGATTTAACAAAGCAGGTTTGATCTCATAAAAATCTGTCTTAGCAGCAGGTGGAGCAATAGGAGTACATATGAAATCATCATTATTAGTACTAGTGAAGTCACACAACTTAGTGTTTTCAGCAGTACTCATTTTTGATAAAAACAAGGTAAACCGAATTGAACAAGATTAAACAAGTAACTAATTTTTTAGGTTTTTGATATAGGAAAGCAACAAGATAAATTCTACACTAATTTTTTTTGTGTTTTTGATATAAGAAAGCAAAACAAGACAAAGCAATAATAATAAGCAAGACTAAAACAAAGTAAAGAGATTGGAACTGAGAGACTTCCCTTGCAGAAGCTTCTCTACTCCCCGGCAACAGCGCCAGAAAGAGCTGTTGACGGAGGAGTGAGAAGTTTGGTACTTCGAAAAGCTTCTTACTGAGCACTCTTAACTCCCCGGCAACGGCGCCAGAAAGAGAGCTTGATAGCGCGAGAGGTGTTAATCAATCATGCTTCGTTGGGCACCCCAAGAGGAAGGTTTGAGGAGCACAGCAGCAAGTTTTCCCTCAGTTAGAAACCAAGGTTATCGAACCAGTAGGAGTGAGAAATGCTTCAGAAGGTTGTCCACAACTGCAATGGCGCCAGAAAAGAGCTGTTGCAGGGGAGGCAGTGGAACCTGCAGAACACAATCAAACTACTTTGCCCCAATGAAGCAGTGAGGTTGTCAATCTCACCGGCCTTGCTGAATACAAAGGATTAAATGTATGTGTGGAAGGAAGCTTGTTTGCAGTAAATGAAAGCAGTAGAGCAGTTGATTTAATTGCAGATGTAAAAGAATAGACCGGGGTCCACAGTTCACTAGTGGTGTCTTCTCCATAAATAAAATACTACACATGCTGGGTAACAAATTACAGCTGGGCAATTGACAGAATAGAGAATGCATGACAATGCATGAACATTGCATAATACAGAGGATGATGATGTATATATGAGATGCTTTGGGCATTACGACAAAATACATAGATAGCTGTTCCAAGCATACACCTATGCCTAAATAGTCCACCTTTGAGATAACATACCGTAAAATCTCTCCAGTATTAAGTTGCAAGCAACAGACAATTACATGAAGAACTGTGCATAAAGTTTACTCCCTAGTAGCAACGGCACTCCCCCGTCCTTATATATTTCTGTCACTCAAGCCAAGGCACACAGGGACCGAACCCACTATCTAGCATAAATACTCTCTCTTGGAGATACAAGCAACTACTTGATCAAGGCAATTACAAGTACCAGAAAGCATGCAAGATCACAAATAACATAGACATGATAATATCAATAATAAACATCACAAGGTACTTCTCTATTCATCGGATCCCAGCAAACACAACATGTAGCATTACAATAAGATGATCTTGATCATGATAGGCAGCTCACAAGATCTAAACATGATAGCACAAGAGGAGAAGACTACCATCTAGCTACTGCATGGACCCGTAGTCCAAGGATGAACTACTCACACATCTGTCTGGAGGCGGGCATGGTGGTGTAGAGCCCTCCGGCGATGATTCCCCTCTCCGGCAGGGTGCCGGGGAGAGCTTCAGAACCCTCCCGAACTAGGGTTGACGACGGCGGCGGCGACGGATGTTTTTCTGGAATTTTGATCGGGTCCTTAGGGTTTTCTCGTCGGGAGGATTATATAGGCGAAAGGGCGGCGTCGGTGGAGGCCCGAGGGGGCCACACCACCTGGTGGCGCGGCAGACAGGTGGGCCGCGCCACCCTAGGGTGTGGTTGCCCTCTGGTGCGTCTTCGGCTCCCCTTTGGACTCCGTGTGCGTGACGAAATTATAAGATCCTGGGTTTTTGTCCCGTCCGATTCCGAGAATATTTCCTTAAGTACTTTTCTGAAATGGAAAAACAGCAGAAAACAGGAACTGGCACTGGGGCATCTTGTTAATATGTTAGTTCCAAAAATGCATAAAAATGCTATAAGATGTAAACAAAATATGTAGCAAAAGGTATGAAAACAAGCATGGATCATAAGAAATTATAGATACGTCGGAGACGTATCAACCATCAACTACCTCCAAGAAAAGGAAGGTAACCTCCAAGCAAGCCAAGCAAGCCCTTCCCGTTAATCCGGAAGAACCAGTTCGTACAACTTGGGTAAAGATTCCTGCTGATGAGTTTGAGCGTGACCGCTTAGAGTTCAATCCATATGCTTTTGGGGAACGCACTTGTAGTGATAGGCGTTTCTATTGCAAGATGCATCAACAAGTTTATGAATTTCTAATATGCAATCGGAAGAACACTCATGTCCCTCAGCATTACTTTGACTTGACAAAGGCTTGGGATGTATGGCCGGAGGTGATGGAGGTTATGGAGTTTCATGGCATTAGCTCTCTCATGAAGTGTGAAACACCTTTTTCTCTAGTGTTGCTTAGGGAATTTTATGCCACAGTTTATTTCTCCCATGAAGGACCTAGGAAAATGACTTGGATGAGTGCCGGTATCAAATGTGAAGCCTCTCTTGCTAAATTCGGAGCTCTGTTTGAGATTGAGGAGTTACCCTTTGCACCTATGTCTTATGTTCGTATTCATGCGGGAAACAAGCTTATGAGAGCTCAAGACGGCCTCCGTCACTGCTACCCTCCTGAAACAGGGCTTAATGTAATCCCCAAGGTCACTCACATGTCTCTTTTTTGGAAAGTCATCCATTCCATTTTAAGGAACACTATTGCTGTCAAATTTGGGGAGAAGGGTGAGGTCCGCAAGTGGTTGGTCAATCTTCTATTTCACATTGTTAGTGCTAAGGAGAGGGGCAAGAAAATTGATGTTCTTGATTACATGTGGCAAGAAATGCACTCTGTGGTACTTGAGAATAAGGTCCCCATCTATGGTCAGTACCTTCAGACACTTTTTGATAGGAAGTTGCCTCCCACTCTTCTTGCTGCATATGAGATGACTGTACCACCCTATCTATCTCTGCCTGCTCCTGAGAATGTTGCTCCTATCCCGTCTCAAGATGATGTTGAGGAAGAAGCTCATGTTGAGGCTCCTAAGAAGAAAAGTTATGGTTTAAAGTCTATTCTTCAGAAAATGAATTGTTTCTTTGCGGAGAAGGAAGACAAGGACTACAAGGCCTATCACAAGGCAAAGGTCTCTAGTCGAAATCAGCGAGCTATCATGACTAAGCTTGAACTACCCTATCCTGAGAGCTCCGATGAACTTTCGGAGGCTGCCTACAAGTCCAAGAACAGATATTGGTTTGGTGATGATGCATCCTCCCTTGGTCCATATTGGCCTGGAAATGCTGCTGCTTTAAGCTCCGGTCCAGCTGATGGTGAAGATGATGACGAGGGGCATGACGACATCGAGTGATCAGTTGGCTTCTCACCTCACTTTCCCTTTTTGGTGTCTTGATGCCAAAGGGGGAGAGAAGATCTTTGGGGATTTGCATTGAATTTCATTCATCCATTTGCGTGTTTGTTTCCATTCGCATTGCTACCGCTTTAGTTGAACTCTATCTGCTTATTTGCTTTAAGGTTCGTGGAACTTGGCTATCTTTATTGTATGCAATGGTTGAATTATTGTATATGACTATGGATCTCGGTATTCGGGTTTATGTATGCAATGGTTAAATTATTGTATGTGACTATGGATTTCGGTATTCGGTTTACTATGAGTTTCGGTATTCGGTTTTATCTATAGTTGAGACTACACAAGGTATGACCCTCATCTCTAATCTCTAAAATACCAACCAAGTTGGATGTGTCTCATACTATGCGATGTTATATATGATTGATTACATAGTCTCGGGAATACTTTCTCTCTTATGTGTATTTGTATTCAAAGACAAACAAACTATATGCACATCTTTAGGGGGAGTTTGTTCCATCCCGTCAAAAACATGATCTAGCTGTGAAATTATATTGCAAATCCTAGTGTTGTCATCTAACACCAAAAAGGGGGAGATTGAAAGAACATTTCTTAATCCCTTATGTTTTGTGTGTTAGTTAACAACACTAGCGATAATCTAATATGGTGCTAAGTGTTGCAGGCCTTGAAATATATTTAGTTAAATATGTCTCGCACCAAAAAGTCTGCAAAAAGGTCGTCAAAGATACCCATATCGTCATCGGACATAAAACCCTGTCTGGCCGGCCTCTGTGCCAGCAAGGCCGGACTCAAGGCCGGCTGGCTCGGCCTCCATGCCAGCCTCCTGTGCTGGTGTGGCCGGCCTAGGCCGGGGTCAAGGCCGGCTGGCTCGGCCTCCATGCCAGCCTCCTGTGCTAGCTTGGCCGGCCTAGGCCGGGCTCAAGGCCGGCCAGTCTGCGCCTGAAGGATTCCACGCCGGCCTTGGGGCCGGCCTCCGGGCCGGCAAGGCCGGCTTCTCTGCACAAGTGAAGAAAACCCTTCAAACGGCTAGTAAGTGGAGTGGGGTATAAATATCCCTTCTCCTACCTTGGAAAGGGTACCACGACCAGAAGAAGAAGAACACCATTGTTGCAAAGCTCCAAATCAATAGATCTCCCTCTCTAGCCACTCAATCACTTAGCCCTTTGGGGATTTGAGAGAGGAGACCTAGATCTACACTTCAACCAAACCGATTTGATTTCCCCCTTGATTTGTGAGAGGGGGCTTGTTACTCTTTGTGTTCATTGGAACCCTAAGAGGTTGTGGCCCTTCGGAGCTTTGGGAGCTACGAAGACATTGCCGGGAGCCACCAATTGAGTTGTGGTGTGTGCCCCGGCCTTGGGCATCGAGTCTTGGCGGCTCGGTGCATTTGGTGAAGACCCTCCAACTTGTGGAGTGTGCTTCACCCTTGTAAAGGTTCTAGTTGTCAACCTCAACGGCAACATAGTGACAAGTGTCTCGCCACATCGGTGGTAAGACACAACGGAGATACGGTGTGCCATATCAAGGCTACTCGGTGTTTCACTTTGGTGAACACCGCGCCGCTCCAACGGAGATTAGCTTCCATTGGGAAGTGAACTTCGGGATAAATCTCCGCGTCAACTTGTTGGTTATTCCTCAACTTACCTTTACTAATTGCTACTAGCTTATTCTATTATATATCTTGTGCTAGTAGTAGTTTGCTCAACATATAGGGTTGTTCATCTAGTTGCATAATCTAGAGAACTTATATTTGAGCAATATTCAATTAAAATGAAAAAGAAGTAAAATATGTAGTTAACCTATTCACCCCCCCCTCTAGTTAACCTCATCGATCCTTTCAGGTAGGCTAACTTCATAAAAAATAACACAAGGTCTACCTCACGGAAATTCTTTCACCATAATCATCAAAAGAATTTTCTCTTCTCATAGAATTTAATTAGTCATGCCATTCCAATCAGTGGCGGACCTAGCGCTCCTGTTACCCGGCGGCTGCCCGGCCGGCCGGCCGGCATAGGGTAATTTGATAGCTCTTTGACAAATAATTAGCATAATCAGCCTTAGAATTAGGTGTTTGTCCGAGCTTTAATTTATTCCTAGGTCCGCTAATGATTCCAATTCTATAAATTTTCTATTACTACACTTTTCCTATCCTATGAATCAAATGAGCCCTAGTATCAGGTGGGCCACATTATTAACAACGAACCGATGTCGTTCTCACCAAGTGACTTCCTCTGAATGAAGGTAATTTTAGCGTGAAAAATGTGTGTAACACTATCTAGATAGCTTAATAAGTTACTATCACATAGCCAACATGGTTGCGTGCCATCTCTAGTATTCATGTGTTAGTACATGCTAGAAGGTTGTGTTTTGCTATTTGTCGTGCCAACTATTCTCAAGTAACTGCTAAGAACCAGGAACCATCTGATTTAAAACCACATTAGTGCAAGTTCTTCCCTAGTTCTCAACTTTAATTCATGTACTATGTCATGCATTACACAAGAAGTCGCCACAACAAGCTAAAATGTTACAAATACAAACAACTCTCCTCTAGTTCTTTAATGTGATATGTTGCAATCATAATTACAATATATGGTGCAAATAAAAGCTGGTAACTTTAGCAAAATGATTTACATGAAAAGGAAGGAAAATGAAGCTGGATGCCAGTTAAAATCCAATGCAACATGCATTTTGAATACTGAATGTTTTGCCATCCAACAATTGATTGCATGTATTGCTCAAACAGAAAATCAGAGCTATTACAACAATTACTACTACTAGTCATCTCTCAATTGGATGGAATAATAGCTCAAACAAAGAATTAGATACAAGATCTATCCATTCATACTACTACTGCTGCTACTAACCGTTCCTTTTGTACTAGATGTGGCGAAGTTTTACATCCAGCTCGAGAGAGAGAAAAAAAAGACAAAGCCAAAAGCACATGGAGGTACGTACCATCAGCTCACACGTCAAAACTCACTCTTCCTTTTTTGCTTTTTAGTAGAGTTTAATAGCAAACACAAGCCACAAACTTAAGACAGCCTAGCAGAGTTTATTACACTACAACTAGTAGAGTGGGGACAGTAAAATACTTAGCTTTAAAAAACCTAAATCAACTTCATAACTTAAACTACCAAGATTTAAGCATAACCCTTGAACTTGAGGATAAATTCGAAACACTAGGATGTTACTAAGCTGCCCTTGAAACTCCAAAACACAAGGAGCCTTGCCCTGCTGAACAAAAAGAAGCCATAGTAGCTAGACCAGGTGCAGTACTTCTGGCCTTATTTAGAGGACCACAAAATAGAAATTTCCAACAAGCCTGCAACATTTAGTTGCTATCACTTCCACTTCCACCACCATCTTGTTGTATATTGCGCTAATGACGTATGCGGTTATAGAACCTGTAACTTGACGCTCGGTAAATAGAAGCTCGCTGCCGCATATGCGGGGGTTTTGGAGGCCCTTTTGAGATACCCATAAAAAAATCCAGGTAGAACCTTTTTGCAGAATCTATCCATGCAGTTTTTTTTGTGGCCCAAAATCTTAAATTGATAGTTATTTTATGGTTTCGAGCTTTTAAAAGGACCGGCTAGAGATGCTGCAAGAACCTTCTTCTAGCTGCAATGAGAAAATAGTCTGCTTTTTCATCAATTTATATTAAAACCCTTCTTCTAGCTGCAATGAGAAATTAGTCTGCTTTTTCGTCAATTTATTTTAAAACCACACCAATATTACTACACGAAAGTCTTAAGAAAAGTTTACTTAACGAAATTGCCAAATATTTCCTCTCTGCCCCTCTCATACGGCAGCGCCGGTAATCATTAGAAAAAGGGTTCCCTTTGCAAAGGAAACCTCACGCTCACTCTCATCGTGACAAGTGTCGGCTAGTCCTGGCTTGGTCCCCGTGGTTGTTTCCATGTCTGCCAAGTGTCGCAACAAGATTGAAAGTGAGAAGGATGAGAGAGAAAGGGATACGGGAGGTGGGAGGGTTGCCTTTTTCCATTTTATTTTTTAAAACCAAACTTTAAAAACGAAATATCTTGAGAACCGTCCGTTCAAATGGCGAACCGTTTTCATTTTTGAACTCCTTGCGTCGAGATCTTCAAAACTAGATCCCATATTGATATGTTTCGACGAACTTTTTTCTGTACATCCAAAAGTTAAATACCTGTACATCCGGTTTGAACGTACTCGTACTCCGGGTTTGAACGTATTTGTACTTCGGCTGTCAATGTATTTTCTACTCCATTTTATGCGTACTTGTACTTCGTGTGTCTATTTATTGTGTACTCTCTGTTCTGTGTACTCTATACACCATATTTTGTCTACGTTCTGTATACTCTGTACACCCTGTTTCTGCGTACTCTGTACATTCTATTCACAATAATCTGTACAGTCTGGTTCCTATATTCTGTACTTCCTATTTTGTATACTCTGTACTTTCATGTTCTGTGTACTCTGTACAGAGAATCAAAATAGTTTTGAATGTACGGGAGTACAACCATACTAGTTTTGGAGGTACGAATTTTTTTTCTCAAAACATATCAACATGGGATCTAGTTTTGAAGATCTCGACGAGATGATCTCAAATATAAAAACCATTCATAATTTGGATAAGCGGATCTAAAGATATTTCGTTTTAAAATAAAACAAATCTCAAAAATAAATGCACGTACAACCTTCCGCGTGAGAAACAAAAAGGGCGCGCCTAGCCCTCAGTCGACTGAGATTTACTTAAATCTCAGTCGCTGACGTGGCAGCTTATCGATCTAGTAACCCCCCACGTTCGCTTCCCCTCATCCCGGTTGTATTTGTGGTTTTTATTTGTCCATGCCCTTTTTGTGTCGAGTCACAAGACCTGGAACCTATATGGGCTTTCGTGTGTGCTCCTTTTGTGGGGTAGTTTTCTGGGCTTCTGTGTGGGCTATTTTTTTTGTTTCTAGACAAAACTAGTGACAAACCCACACGGGAGCAGAAACAAATCACCTACTACGCAAGAAATAACTCACAAATAACGATCTTACCTGCTACACAAGGGCTAAACCCTTCTTCCCCATTTCCCTCTTTCCCAACACTTCAGTCTTCTTCTACTCCCATCACATGACAGAACATAAAACACAAAACGGAAATAAATGCCAAAAACATTCTAAAAAACGGTTACAAACACCTAAACCTAGTTGCAAAAAAGATACCCACTCTCTGATAATATTGACATCACAAAGTGTTATTATTGCATTATAGAGCTTCATAATATTTGGTTGGATCGTGCCTCTTCTGTTAATTTCGTACGGAGAACAAATGTATTTGCTTGGGGGTCTTAGCCTTCTTGGTTCGAGGTTCTCTTTTCTAAAGACTTGGAACTTGAAACAATACGGAGGATCAACATGGTATTGTGATGCTCATCAGCTGTTTGTGACATAGAGTTGCATGCAATTTTGAATTTCACTTCACCTATAATTTCACATCTGGAGACATCTGCGTAAAAAAAAAAAATGAAATAAGAAAAAACTTATCCGGATGATCAAATGCATAATCTAGTGAACATTCTGATACATGCAGCCCAGCAAAAAATGCAAAACAATTGGTGTAAAGTACTAGTTGTGCATCGGGCGTAACAAGGCCTCTAGTAGCGCATCAGGTGCAACTAGACACCCTGGTTGCACATAGGATGCAACTAGGCTACCTAGTTGCACATATGATGCAATTAGACTCCCTCGTTGCCTTTCGGGTGCAACTAGGCTCCCTAGTTGAGTTTTACACAGGATGGTCTCTAGTTGCACATAGGATGGAACAAAATACCACATGGCTACACATGAGATGCAACAAGACTACATAATTGCACATAGGATGCAACTAAACTCCTTGGTTGCACAACTAGGCCTCTAGTTGCGCATCGAGTGTAATTAGGCCTCTAAATTGCGCATCGAATGCAACTTGACTCCGTAGTTACACATAGGATGCAACAAGACTCCATGGTTACACATAAGATGCAACAAAGACTCCCTGGTTGCACATAGGATGCAACTAGGCCTCTAGTTGTGCATCAGATGTAACTAGGCCTCTAGTTGCGCATCGGGTGTAACTCGGCCTCTAATTGCGCATCAGATGAAACTCGACTCCATAGTTGCACATAGGATGCAACAAAGACTACATGGTTGCACATGGGATGCAACTAGACTACATAATTGCACATAGGATGCAACTAGACTCCCTGGTTGCACATAGGATGCAACTAGGCCTCTAGTTGAGACTACATAATTGCACATAGGATGCAACTAGACTCCCTGGTTGCATATAGGATGCAAGTAGGCCTCTAGTTGCGCATCGGATGTAACTAGGCCTCTAATTGCGCATTAGATGCAACTCAGACTCCGTAGTTGCACATAGGATTCAACAAAGACTCCATGGCTACACATGGGATGCAACTAGACTACATAATTGCACATAGCTAGGATGCAATTAGACTCCCTGGTTGAACATAGGATGCAACCAGGCCACTAGTTGCGCATCGGGTGTAACCAGGCCTCAAATTGCGCCTCAGATGTAACTAGACTCCGTAGTTGCAGACAGGATGCAACAAAGACTCCTTGGTTGCACATCAGACGCAACTAGACCCCATATTCACACAAAGGATGCAAACTAAACCTCTAGTTGCACATCATATGTAACTAGGCCTCTAGTTGTGCATGTCCCCCCTTGGTTTTGCATAAACTACAACCAGACTATATGAGACTGATAAACATAAGACCAGCATGAAAAATAAGAGGATTTTATGTAAATATCTTCTTACACGATGCAAAACCATGTGTTTTGTTACTTGTTATCGGTATCTATATCTTCACTCCCATTGACAACCCCATATGGGAATAACTTCCATCCAATCAAGCCTGACTTTCAGAAATCCTACAAAACAGAAATGAGGTAAGAGTACTACAGACGGTCTATATACTTTGATTATTAAAACAAAAATTAAAACATCAGATAAGTACTCACAGGTTTTCGGTGTATTAGAATTGGTAACGTCAGCAAAATGTCATTCATTGTTCTTATTTTCAACATCAGGTTCAAGCAATTTGTGCTCCATGCCTTGGCTACCTATGATCCCAGGATCACTATCAGTATCGGTTTCTTCTCATTCCATGATGAAATAGAATCACGGTTGTGTAAAAATAGCAAGAAAAATGGAGCACTGCATTACACATAATATCCCAAAAACCTAAAATCATATATTACAAGCCATAATATCCGAAAACCTAACATCACACATTTAGCTCCGCCAGGTTCTAACACATTTCTTAGTACCGGAGATGTTTCCTTCTAACTCCATGATATTACAGTTAACAAACAGAAAATCAAACAAAAGTACCTATGATTTTCAAACAATGTTAGCGCTAGCAACTATCAGTTAGATGTTCGGTTGATTTGATCTTAGCAGATCAAGTGCTTCACCACACAGAGTACAGCGGAAAAAAAGTAATAAACTTCTCCACCACTAACATGCATGGATGATACGAAAACATATTTTTCTTATATCCCCAAAAAAGGTTTGGGATCGAAGTGAGACATTAAGCCAAGCCACAAAAATAAGAGGCAGGCTGTACCACTAAACATGTACACACATTTTGCAGATACAAAAATAACCAAAAAACTAAGCCAAGCAAACCATATAGGACCTGTGCAATTTGTACTGCAACCTGGCCAGCAAAATCAATCTATTATGTTGCTAGTCTCACAAAAGGGAACAACTAGCCCTTGCGTTTGCAAAGCAAAAAAGAGAGGGCGACAGCTACAACTGTGCAATCTGCGCTGCACCTCACACACTATATTTAGCTTTGTTAATAAGCAAGGATGGCACACGAGTGCTTCAGATTTGCAAAAAAAAAAAAAAAAACAAGTAAATTTGACTGGGGATTTGTGGGATTTTGAACAGGAAAATACGTACACAACTCCCTCGTCCTCTCTACACCATGAACTAATTCCAGACATGAAAAATATACCGCCGGCCCGATTCACGCTAGATCCGCGCTCGAAGACCTCACTGAACCAAAAGTAAATCCACATCGCAAAAAATATCAGCCGCTACAACAACAACCTAGATCACACGATTGTGGATTCATCACTTGATTCCTGAGGTGGGTTGTGTCGGAGGAATTAGATGAACAAGGATCTACCGCGGGGAGAGAGATGGGATTTACCTCGTAGTATCTGCCGCAGGACGAGAGATGGAAGTAGCGGCACCGATGTACACACCAGTGCAATGCCCCGGCCGACCGCCCGTCGCCGCCGCCCTCGTCGCCCCTGCTTCTCTTGATTTGACGCATTTGTTCTCTCTTTGCTCTATTGACCTTCTCCTCTCTTCCTCTTCGGTCTCTAGTGTTTCAGATGGCGCAGGTGTCTCGCTGGGGAAATGATAAGAGCCATGCTCGGTGCTCAAAAGAATAACAATAGGCACAAAATAAGTCAAAAAAGAAAGGAATCATTCAGCCCATGGGAGAATCAAATCCAAAAAGGCCCACTATTAACCACAACGCATAAAAAAAGGCCCAACACACACGACATACCGGTCATCACAAGCCGCGGCTACCATACAAATCCATGAACAGAAACACGCACTACGCACGGAAAAAAACGAAAACATGAATCTTGAAGTAATAGATCCAACGGTGGGGGACATGACTGAGATTTAGCTAATTCTCAGGCGACTGAGAATTAGCAAATCCGAAACAAAATTTTTACAAAAATTCTCTACTGCTGCCACGTGGCGCGCTTAGGAGTTAGTAAAGTTCCTTTGAAAATGGAACTTTTTATAATTGTAACGCCTCTTTAGGCGCTACGAAGAAAACCCTCGAGGGCCCACCTGCCATGGAGAGAACGCGACTCACCGAGTCAGCGGGCTTTTGGGTTTGGGCCTAATTATAAAAATCAAACCCGTTTGCTTTCTTTACCGTGTCTGTTCGTCGCCCTCTGTTTCTCCGCACACCCAACAGAAAACCCTCATCGGAGGAAAGGGGGGAGAAAAATTCGAGCGGATTCGCGAGGGCGAGACCCAGGGGATTCGTCTTCGGAGAAGGCGGGCGATGGTGGAGGTGATGGCTCCGGAGAGGCAGCTGGTGGTCGTCGTGGAGGGGACGGCGGCGCTGGGGCCCTACTGGCCCGCCGTTGCGGCCGAGTACGTCGAGAAGATCGTGCGGTACGCCCTGCGACGACTTCCTCTTTCTAGGGTTCCGCTGTGGAATTTCGGAGTGCTTGTGGGTGGGGGTTGAACTAGCTGGTGGGGAACTCGAGCTGTATTTTTGTGACCCCCGATTAGGTTTTGTGTGTGCTAACTGCGTAGTAGAGGTGGGGTTTCCCTTTTGAACTTTAGTTGAGATGGAGTTTTCTTTACTCCTGACTTAAGTAGGGAGTGAGTGTATATGAGGAGAACCAGGCGGCCCTCTCCCACTGTTAGAGTTTATCGTATTTAATTGTATTTAAATGAAAACGTTTTTAGCATCACTAATTCATGAAGACATTTGAAATTTTGCAGGAGTTTTTGTGCAGCTGAACAGGTAACTCCCTCCCTCCTGATTAATCATTAGTGATCTGAACTCTTGATTGATCCATACCAATTCCTTGATTCCTGTAAAAAAACTGTAACTTAATTCCTGATCTCTGCAGAAGCTTGCAGCGGTACCGCCTGAGCTCGCATTAGTCGTCTTCCATACACATGGACCTTACAGCGGTACCATTTTGATATGTTCCGTGCCCTTATCATATACTATTGTTATGATTCATTCTCAAGTTTCATGATTAGTTCTGTATCAAATAGGTAATTTATGAATGTGTGCTCCTGTTTCAATGCAGCTTTTGTTGTACAACGCAGTGGTTGGACAAAAGATATGGATGCTTTTCTTTCATGGTTATCAGGAATATCATTTAGTGGTGGAGGCTTCAGTGAAGCTGCTATTTGTGAAGGTCTTTCTGAAGCACTGATGGTATTGCCATGTTAACGTTATTCACAATTTCTTTGCAAACAAATAACTTTCTCTACCGTTGCTTTATCTTTCTTGTTCGCATAGTCTAAAACCTCAGTTGTGTACATAATTTCCTACTTGAACAAAATAAAAAATTAATTTATTTCACCTACAGTTTCTGTAATTGTCTAATGGAGCCCATTTTTGTCGTACATTTCCTGCCAATTGGTAAACAAACTTTTCTCTTACTAGAGATGTTTTAGTTTGACAAATAATACATGCTTCTAGCTCTCCTTGTAGCTGATGACACAGTTGCATTTTGTGTATGGTATGAGCTTGTTTTTCTCCATGCTAGGGCATAAGCACTGGACACAGTTAGCGAGAACTTCTTAGTATTGCCATTGCTGTAGTGCCATTGTTTTGAATATGGGCCAGATTCTCTTCATTTTTCTCTTGTACAAAGCCATGGTTTGGGTGAGAACATACTCAAGTATTTGATCGAAATCCCTGCTATGGCTATGGTTTCTCTTGGACAGTTGGACTTATGTAATACGCAGAGCAGTAATTAGGAATTACTCTTTTGTAAGGTAAAACTTGTTTAGAAAACTGGACTGTTACCCAGATAAGAGAATGGAGTAAAATCAGTAGATCGGAGGTTCATTTTAATTTCTATGTTTGTACCATTGTTAGTATTTTTTCAATTTCCTTGGAGCGGCTAACCACTTTCTACAAACTGATGACATCTAACTATGTTTTCTTCAATCCTTCATCTATGAAACAGGCATGTAAATTATTTTCAGAATATACTATATTAACTATCACTTTTCTATTCAATTTGTTTGCTATGTTGTTGTTAACATATTTATTGCTATCACCCTTATTTCTTTTTATTTATTTAACTAGATACTCCAAGGCAGTCATAGTAACAACCAGAGTAATCAAAACCATGAAATACAAAAGCATTGCATACTTGTTGCTGCTAGTAATCCTTATCCGCTGCCGACACCTGTCTACCGTCCTTATGTTCAAAGTAATGATAACAAAAAGAACAATGAAGCAACAAAGGAATCATGTCTTGCTGATGCTGAGGCTGTTGCTGTCTCATTTGCTCAGGTGCTGAATAAATACTACTAGCTTGCATACTATTGATTACCTGTATTTGATGGATTGCTAAGCAATAACTTGCTTGGATCTAATTAATATTATGGATGCAGTGCTCTGTATCGTTGTCAGTGGTATCTCCTAAACAGCTTCCAACCCTGAAGGCACTATACAACGCGGTAATCATCATTTCTTGTTTTGTCAATCTTAAGTAAATTGTTTGAAGCATCCACTCTTATGCTATTTCGACTCTATGATACCTTATATGATTCACTTTCTAGTTCATAGTATTATACTCGCTTCTTGATTTTGACTTGGTCGGAATTTTTTCTGAATAAACATGAATACATGATCATGTGAAGTTGTGCTTTCCACAGTAGCTCGTCCAATAGCTTGGGCCAGTCCACTATAGATGTTCTTGTAATCGTATATGGCCTTAAACTTCCCACTTTTTAGTCACAGTTTGTAAAATAAATGTTTTTGAAGCTCCAAGTGTTGTTCCACATAACCTTTGTTGTGGAATACAAACATAAAAATCCGCCCATGTCTTGCATTATTTAGCAGACCAGATGAAATTTCAAGGCAATGCCTTTCTATTATCATCATATTTCCCCACTTTGATCATGTTAGGCATCACCAACTTACATGATTTTAATCTGACCTTATGCGAAACTATGAGCACTTTGTTATTATTATTATTATTAGTGAGCACTGAGTACTGATACTGTTCATATTTATTGCAGGGAAAGAGGAATCCTCAAGCTTCTGATCCATCGGTTGATCATGCAAAAAATCCGCATTTCCTTGTTTTGTTGTCTGAGAGTTTCATCGAGGCTCAAACCGCTCTGAGCCATTCTTTACCGGGAAACCTTGTCCCAAACCACACCATTACAAAAATGGACATTGCACCTGCAGCTACTGTACCAGGACCAACTTTGAATGCCAATTCCTCAGGTTGAAACTGCTAACTATACTTAGTTTCACTGTAAGATTTTTTAGCCTTTGGTTGTGACCACTAGTTGGACAAAACTTTGTGGTTTGTGCTATTACTATGCTGTCTGCACAGGAGGGACATAGAGAAAGCTTTTAAAAAAGAGGTATAGGTGTTTGTCCTAGATTAGTGTGAAGTTGGTTCAACAAAGCTGCAATTTGGTAAAAAAAAGGAATAACTTTATGCTAAAGTGAAATTCACTCTGGGCAGTACCCTTTGGGTTGGGATGCACAAATTTAAAATACACTGTTAAGCATTTCTTGCGTTATATGTATGTGGTGTTTCCATGTATATGAGTGTTGATACAGTCCTTGTTTGTTTAATGAAATAAATTTCACAAACTCACATTCCAAAATGCTGGGTTTTAGATCTTGAGTCAACGTTGCTATCTATCGTAACTGTAACCAAGTTTACCTATGTATTCAATTGGGGTGATGCATCTCTGATTCTGTTTACAAGCTCCAGTTTTGATAACTAAGGCCTCATGTAATATTGCATTGTGTTCTTTGCTTCTGCTCATATCATGTCATTATTGCCCCACCAAATCTTGATGGCTAATATTTATAATATCTCCAGTGAATGGATCGCTAATGGGCCGGCAACCGACTGCAAATGTTAAAGTGGTAGGCTTAAGAAATATACTATTATTTTCTGTATATGCCTTTTGATTTTAACTGTACGTTAACGATTTGCATCTTCAGGAACCGACAACAATACCACTAATGGTTTCTGCGCCTGCATTCTCTCATATGGCACCTATTTCAAATGTTACTTCACAAGGGTTAACAGCAATGCAAAGTTCTTCACCATCGATTATCTCACAAGAAACAAATGAAATTTTGCAAGAGCATAAGCCTTTAATAAACCCTATCCAGCAACAAGTTCGGCCTGGTGGCCCAGCAAATGTCAGCATCTTAAACAATCTATCACAGCATCGGCATTCCTTACCAGGAGTTACCTCGATGGGACCTAACATGGGGGCAACGCCTATACAAGTGCACATGTCAAACATGATATCTAGTGGCATGACATCAACTCCCCCTGTCATATCTTCTATGTCTGGAACAGTACAACCAATCGGTGCTCAACAATTGGTACAAAACACAGCTCCCGGTTCTTTTGGATCGAACACTTCTGCTGTATCTGGCAACTCAAATGTTGCTGTACCATCTTCTTTGGCTAACATGCAAAACAACATGGCTATGGCGCAACCAGTGCCTCCTATGGCACAAGGTGGTCTGATGACTGGTTCACATGGTGCACAATCTGGACAAAGCGGAATGGGTACGAACCAAAACATGGTAAGTAGTATGTCTTCTACGCCTGCAATGATGCCAACACCAGGGATGTCCCAACAAGCAGGAGTAAATTCTCTTAGTGTGAACAACAGTTCTGCTATGAATATGCCTATGCCGCAGCATCCTAATGGGCAGCAACCGTCCAAGTATGTCAAAATTTGGGAGGTACAAATTCGAGCTTCTGTTTCATACTCCTTATAATAGTAGCTTTGTTTTAAATATTGGTAAATGGTTAGTGAGTAACTGTCAGTTGGGGTCATACTCCAGGGAAGTTTAGTTACATGCCACTGTAAGTGACCAATTTTGAGATATGCCACTCGCAAGTGATCAGTTTTGAGGTATTCTACTGCATTGTTTGTTCTTCGAGAAATGAAACTGAAACCATTTCCTTCCAAAAAATGCCGGTACTGAGTGTTCGATTGCTCGTTCTTTGATATATGCCATGATGGACAACCTAAGACCATGTGGGTCATGTGATGCACATGTACCTTCTGAATTTCATGATCCTTTATTCATATCATTCTATGATGTTTGGGTCCTTATTTTCCTGATCTCTAAACTGGAATGGGAGTGAATTCTCTGCGAGTATATTTACTTTTCCTGGTATACTTTAAGTATCGACTGTTGAAGCAAGAGTATTACATGTGACATTGAAATATGCATTGCTATAATCCTGTAAATTTGTAAACTATGCACACTGGCATCAAATCTGGAAAATATACGAGTCATTCAAAGACTTCCCTTTTTGGATATGACCTAGTAAAATGTAGTACTTACCTTTCCTTTTGCTGAAACTATCCGTGGTGATGTATGGCCAGGATTGTTTACAAGAGCTCATAACTATCTTATGTGTTTACTTAAACCCTTATTTCATGATGGCACTTTTAGCAGCACCATGTCGGGTTTAGCTGGTATTGTTTACTTTTATTCATCCTTATGTTGTGTCTCGTGTGTTTGCCCCGTGGTACAGTACATGATCTCTTTCTATTTATATTTCAGGGAACTTTGTCTGGGCAAAGGCAAGGACAACCTGTATTTATTTGTAAACTTGAAGTAAGTTTCTATTTGCTGAACAGGCACTCTTTCTGAATTTTTTTTTTGCTCTGTTTATATGTCGTGTTTTTTAATGGAAAAGACATTTAACAATGCGCGTTGTCCAAAGTCCAAATGGGGTCATATGTTTTTTTCCACTTTGTTTTCTGTTTGGACTGCCCGCTGATTGCATGCAGTGGTTCATTAGTGCATATGCAATTAGATTACTCATGACAATAATACCTCTTTAGAGTGTTCTCTCTTCTTGAGACTGTCGGCCTGTCCATTGGTTGCATGCAATGGTTCATTATGCGTATGTAATCTGATCATTCATGACACTAATAGCTAGGAGTGAAACAAATTTTCTTGTTTGATGTAAACATTAGTGGAGGGCCCCTTTGTGGATAATGTGTATTAGTAATCAACATATAGGCTATTAATCCGTAGGATTGAAAATTTAAAAAGATAGAAACCAATGATTTATAGAATCTACAAGGTGTAAAACTATAAAATAGGTGATAATAGACATATTATTTTGTGTCCAACAATTTGCATAAAATCCCTGACATCTCAGGAGAGATCGTAACTTTCAACCAGTTCAAATTCAAAAACCAACACTCTATTCCATTTATGCTGAGAACTGAATGTCGCTTAATTGGTGGAGGCGGATGAGCGTTAACCTACCCTCCAGGGGTTGTGGTCAAATATATTTTTCTGTGATCAAACTTGAAACCGTTGTGATTTATATCATTATATTTATCTTTCTACCATTTTATAATTGACTCATTATCAAGGATTATGAGTCGAACGACTAGTCTCGACTAGTCGTGCGACTAGTCTATAAGTCGTAACTTGACTGTCGACTAGGTTGGTCGATTCGACTAGTTGGTTGAGTCGATGAGTCGAGCGACTAGTCGTGGACTAGTCTAGACTAGTCTTTCTGTTTGAGTCGATCGACTCATTTTTGGCTGGATAAGTGAGGCGCTCGGGAAGCAAAACTGGGAACCCTAGCTATTCCACGCTCGCTCCAGAACGAGCCGCCTCTCCTGGGACGAGGCCGCCGCCGCCATCCACTAGCTTTGCGACGCCCCCCTCCATTGGTTCCGCTCCTCCCCTGGATGCGCCCCTCTGTTGCTGTGCTCCTCACATCCTCCCCTTTCTGTCGTCTTCCGCCCCTCTGCTGCTGTGCTCCTTCCCCCCTCCCCTTTATTGTGTACTGTTATGTACTATATAGTATATACTAGGTATTTCGTACTAGCTACTGCTGAAGTACATGTCGACTAGTCGAGCACTAGTCTAGACTAGTCACGATTAGTCTATGAGTCGGTACCCCGACGACTTGGCTCGACTCTTCGATTCGTAATCCTTGCTCATTATAAGACATGATTATTATTTTGTTATATTTGTATCTGTTCCAAATTGAGAAAACATCTAATCCGTTTCCGTATTTGAGTAACATCCGCTCTACATTCGCACTACCTCCGTTCCAAATTATAAGATGTTTTAGATATTGTGAGTTAGACTACATACATAGCGAAATGAGTGTACCAACACACTAAAATGCATCTAGATACATCCAAATCTAAAAAAGCTAAAAAGGCTAAAACATCTTATATTAACGAACGGAGGTAGTAGTCGACAACATCCGTATTTGTAACTGTATTCGTTTTAAAAATATGAAAACAGAGGTGGGAAGGGCACTATTCGATCCACATCTGATCTGTTTCCACCCTAATCTGAACCCAATGAAAGTTGGTGAAGTATGGAACATAAACATCTTTTCATGGTTTTAATGTACACCTTTAAATCTGAAACCTACTGCTATAGTATTGCATTGTGAATGTAAATTTGCTATTCATCTAACTGTTTATACCATATTTATCTTTGCGAACCATATTAATATTGTTACATTTCTCACCTTAGCATATGTCTTGCAGGGTTACAGAAGTGGGACAGCTTCTGACACGTAAGTCTTTAAATGTTCGCTCTAGTTTATATTTTTGTGATTGAGATTAGAATATTTTCGTCCTGAAAAGTAATGTTTTTAGCAGAAATAGTTTTTTTAGTACATACCCTGTATGGCACAACCACCCTCCTCATGAAGTCATTCTCACTTACTACCATTCCACCTGTCATTCTCTCCTACTTGAAAAGAAACTTCTCATTCTCTCACCGTTCTTTGTTGGCAAACTTTGAAAGCTGAAATACATTGACCCAGTTGTAATCTATTAACGTGTTCTTATTTTTCACTACGCGGCAAGCGTGGTAAGCAAATTCATACCAATATAAGAAAAAACATGTTCTTATTTTTTTGTCCTTAAGATGTGTTTGATACAGTCTGCAGATTATACTGTCAGTCTACCTAGAGAAACTGAAGCTGTTCTGTATGCAGACTTGCAGCAGACTGGCCGGAAACAATGCAGATTGTGCGCCTTATAGCCCAGGAGCATATGAACAACAAGTTTGTCTTTCAACTAGCCTTGTTTTTTTGAGAAAATGGTCGCATTACTGTATTATCTAATGTAGTGAGATGTTCCTAATATCTTTCCTGCTATTATCTAATGTAGTGAGATGTTCCTAATATCTTTCCTGCTAAACTTTTGTTGTTTGATGGATCATGTGTAATTCTACAGGCAGTATGTTGGCAAGGCAGATTTTCTAGTGTTCAGGACATTAAATCAACATGGGTTCCTTGGACAACTACAAGAGAAGAAACTGGTCAGCGGCTCGCTGCATGTTTTAGCCTATTATTAGAATATCTATGATTTCTATTTGAACTGCATTTCGTCAACCATCATTCCATATTACTTATTTTAATGTTCAAGTGGTTTTTTTTTATTTCAGTGTGCGGTGATTCAGCTACCTTCACAAACATTACTGCTGTCAGTGTCTGACAAAGCTGGGCGCCTCATTGGAATGCTGTTCCCAGGGGTATGTTGACAACTAATTGAAAGATTATTATCACTAGCTGTCTCTGTTTTCATCAGCACAATTTTCTGCCGGGTTTCCCCCAGGATATGGTGGTATTCAAACCACAGGTCTCAACTCAGCAGCCACAGATGCAGCAACAACAACAGCAGCTACAACAGCAGCAGCACCAGCTACAACAACTACAACAGCAGCAACTACAACAGCAGCACATGCAAATGCAGCCGCAAGGCCAACAAATGCAACAGCAGCAGATGCAGCAGATGCAACAGCAACAGCTGCAGCAAATGCAACACCAACAACAACAGCAGCAACAACAGCTCCAGCAGCAGCAAATTCAACAACAACAACAGCTCCAGCAGCAGCAACAAATGCAGCTCCAGCAGCAGCAGCAGCAGCAGCCTCAACAGCTCCAGCAGCAGCAGCCTCAACAGCTCCAGCAGCAGCAGCCTCAACAGCTCCAGCAGCAGCAGCAACAAATGCAGCAAATGCAACAGCAGCAGCAACCTCAACAACTCCAACAGCAGCAGCAGCCTCAACAACTCCAGCAGCAGCCGCAGATGGTGGGCACGGGGATGGGGCAGCAGCAATTCATGCAGGGGCATGGTCGGGCGGTGCAGATGATGCAAGGAAAGATCACGCCGCAGGGGCCAGGCAGCATGT
This sequence comes from Puccinellia tenuiflora, assembly GCA_012064385.1. Taxonomy (NCBI): domain Eukaryota; kingdom Viridiplantae; phylum Streptophyta; class Magnoliopsida; order Poales; family Poaceae; genus Puccinellia; species Puccinellia tenuiflora. The sequence continues at coordinate 269,388 of QRDG01001603.1, forward strand.
CTGGGGGAGGCTACTTATCTTGAAACATATCATACTATCAGAACATCGTCTGAGTAAGCCAACTCTCACTCTGGGTTCATACGGCTCTGGGTGCCACCAGCTTGTCAGACGAAGACTGCTCACCGAGCTCCTCGGAGATTTTGGTGGTTAAAGTTTCCCAAACCCAATTATTGTGTGTTGGTGTAGTGTTGATGTATAGAGAGTCAGCTAGGGAGTTTGCTTACTGTCTCATGTCTAGCCTGTGGCTGATGTATTCATGGTCTATTGGATGATACAATATAATAGTTTCGGATGGTTGATCAAACCTAGAAACGGGTAGCCTGTAGGTATGAAGTCACATTGTCTCACTTTGGATCTTACATGGAATTCATGCCTGAATGACGGCAGAACTTAATTTTATCTTTTTTTGGGACATGGAACACATGTATATCCTATTAACTCAACGGCATAACTAGGCCGTTGGTTACAAAAAGGGATGATGCATCATTGCAGAAGTTGTAGACCCACTAACATGGTTCTGTAAAACTAAACCTGCACCCAATGCATGGACAGGGTTCTTCATTCCTGACAAGTACAGTACAAACAAATTTGATTTAGACAGCATCGTTCTCGTGAACATTAGAATACTTTCTAGAAACAAAAGTACATGGTAATTGAGTCGATGTGCTGGAGCTCTAGTGATTGCTACTTGTACTTTTGGAACTTGAGCATGTGTATATGTAGGAGCTTGCACGTAACTATAGCAGTGATGTCATTATTATCCTTGCCTAGTCATGCCCTTGAGTTAATAGGATACATGTGTTGCGCGCATGCTCATGGTTACAAAAAAGGAATTCATGTTTGAAGGACTTGATTTGACGACGTCCTCCATGGAAGCTCATATTTGAAGTCGGAGGCAGCGCACATGCTCATGGTGAGATGGTGCTTCCTGGTCTCGAACCTGTTTAGGTGCAAGGACGAGATCACGCTCAATGGCGACGTGTGGCTATACATGCCAAACGTGGGAGAGCTCCAACGGAAGCTCGCGCTCCTAGTCAGATCATGTAAGCTCGCAATGCCGCTCAAAGCAGCGGATACGTACTTGTGCTGCACGCGCCACACACTGTCATGTCATCGTTGAAGTCACATACTCCCTCCGTTCTTTAATATAAGACGTTTTAGGAAGCTAATTTAGTCTCCTAAAACGTCTTACATTGAGGAATAGAGGTAGTACTAATTATGGGTGTGATTGATCGAACATGGTAACAACATGTCGTCGGCTTCATAGAGGGAGGTGTACGGGATGATCATGAACTCGAAGCAGTTGTACGCGTGCAGTGTCATGGTGGCGACACACAACATTCGGATGGTTGGGTCGGACCGAGACATGGTGACCCTCGTCGATGACGAGACGATCAACGCATGACACCAAAGCGCATTGTAGGACACCAGGTTAGAAGGTGTGCACATTGATCACATATGAAACCTGCATTCTCATCTGTCGATGCATACGACGAGTGGAATTACAACAAGTTCTAGTTATGATGCTGACACACACTTTAACCAGATGGTGTTCCTGGTCCCCGGCCTACTTATACAACACCCCGTGGAGCTATTGGTCAGCATGCCAGAGGTGAGCATGATGGGGAACCACGGCACAATGTTTAACTCCCACGTGATTGTGGTGGACACATGTAATTGCACGTTCCGGCTGCTCATGGACCACATCAGCGACATCCAATCGTATAACGGTGGAAACGAGATGTACGTGAATGTGATGTTATCCTAGGGTGCCTCCAACCCTCGCATGCAAACTACATGAAGGACTAGACACCGGGATCCATGGCAATAACATGCCTCCACATGTAGTCTAAGAACCTAGTGTCAAAAACAGGCCTAGTCTCGGGTTCCCCTCCTTTCCCCTTCTCGTGCTACAGTGCTCCCGAGAGGCGAAAAGAGGGCGACTAGGGTTCCTCGGTCCGCCGGCGGCCAGACCGGTGTTCCCCCCCCTCTCCGGCGGCTGCTTCGGTGGCGGGAGAGTGAGGGGAACCTGGATCTGTGCCTATGGCGTGTACATAGTAGGAGTAGGTCTCCGGCCGGCGGCGTTGTGGAGGTGGTGGCGCTGTCGGTGTGGTGCGTGGTGTCGGCGAGCTCCCCCTTCTGCGTCGATGACCTTTGGGTCCTCGCCGCGGCTCGTCTGACTTTTGGTGGCCGTGGATCTATGGATTCTGCGGTCTGTAGGTGCTCAGGGGGCGGTCGTCGTGGCGGAGGTGCCGGCCGTCCTGCGGAGCTTTTGTCCCTCGCCCTCTTCTTCGTCGCGGTGTGGCTTCTCCTGGCCTCGCCGTGGGGGTGCTGGGGGTGCGGCGGTGAGGATCTGGTGCTTGTCATCGGCGACTCCCGTCCTTCAGGAGTCCTACCTGCTCGGGGTTGTGCCCAGCACAGGGGAGGTGGCCCGACGGTGGTTGATCTGGAGCGGCTCGGTGCTCGCATCGTCTGCTGCTCGATCTGGAGTTGGAAGCGCTGTTGCCGTTGTTCGTTCATCGTCTCAGATTCCGGCGCTCGTCGTCGGATGGCTCTTGTTCCTAAGGCGTGGTGGTGCTCCTTCTCGCTGGGTTCGTGGTCTTCTGCTTTCTTCTCCGACGGCTTGCTGGAGGTAGAAGTAGTTAGTTTGGAGTGTGTGTGCTGGTGCTGTTTCTTCTCCGGCAGAGTGTGTGCGATCCTGCGTTTTGTAAGTGTTCATCTCTGTTCTTCTTCTATATGAATATATTTGCAGGTTTCTTCTCAAAAAAAAAAGAACCTAGTGTCATGGGCGAGCCGGCGGTGGTGGAGGCGAAGAAGAACAATCACGCTGGGATGCATGGCATGTTTTTTTATGAAATGTCTGACACATTATGTGACCATAGGAAAAACAAGTGAGAAGAACAAATATTAAGGGGTATTTCGAAAAGAAAAGTTAGTCATGCGCAAGTTAGTGGTTGCCATGATGGAGCGGCCGTTGATGCACACTTTCGCATATTGGTAACCGTTTTTTTTGGCAAAACACGACTTGGTGAGTAATGTGAATATGTGGGACAAGTGCGTATACCATGGATGTGTTTTACCTCCTACCATATTTCTTCCATGATCCTTGTCGTCGTGTCGCATCTCCTCCTTATTACACAACATCCCAAGTTTGTTCTTCTAAATCATGTCTAGGTTTAAACCTTGTAGTGATCCTATCATGGCCAGTTTTTCTTGCTCCAACATCGCATTTTTGTGGCCCTCCATTTATTTACATAATAACATAATTTGTTTTAAACACGAGAAAAAACTAACAATCCAGCAGTGTACCCGCCAAGGTTCTCTCTCCCCCTGATGTCTACTACACGGTTCTATTCTTGTAGACTCTGTTGGGCCTCCAAGTGCAGAGATTGAACGTATCCTCTCAAGCAACTCTGCAATTAAGATACAAGAAGAACACACCCAATACAATTGTCAGTTGTATATGTGCACTAGTTCGGCGAAGAGATGATAAAATATGGTTAATATGGATGTTAAAACAAGGTTTTGTAATTCTGTAATAAAAATGGCAGCAAGCGAACAAGTGTAAAAAGTGACTAAAAACGGTGTTTTAATGGTTGGAAACAAGGCCTAGGTTTCATACTTTTACTAGTGACTACTCTCAACATCATTAACATAATTAAACACATGATATTTCCCTCAAAAGCATATAAGATAGACGTTACTCGGAGATTACTCTAATGTGGATCAAAACATGATGAGAATCGCGTAGAGCTACAAAAGCACACATTAAAGTTCGTATTCCACATCTAGGGACACTGCACGCTGTCACTTTCAGCATCCAAAGATAATACTAACAAACACCACACTAAATCTCTTGAATAGTCTTTTTCTAATACATCCACGACACCCGCGCTGTCACTTTGGCACCATGAAGATTATACTAAACACAAGCCTCAAGATACCTCAATTCCATTATTCAATCCATCAAGAAGAAGAAACTCATGATAAGAATCCCTCTAATCTATTATCCATAGAGTCACACACGACATCTACACTGTCACCGTGGTACCATGATCACAACCGAGACTCCGGAAATTATACTAGATATCATCAATTGAGAAACATCGTATCCATTACATAAGGAAGGGGAAACATCATATGAATTCAACTAGATTAACAATGCTCATGATCACAACAAGATCACATCATGGGAGAGAGAGATAACCACATAACTACTTGTACAATCCTCAGCCCCGATGAGGGACTACTCCTGCATGATCATGGGAGGCAGCAACGTCGATGAATATGGCTCCGGAGGTCGATCCCCGTCCCAGCAGGGTACCGAAAAAGGAATTTTTGTCTCCTGAATTAGTGTTTTTGATGGCAGCGAAGCTGTGTTGAGTTTCTGAAAAAAATCCTCCGGGTGAGTGAGTTTTAGGGCACGACAAATATATAGTCCGAAGGGCCGCGCGAGGGGGTTCCCGAGGGCCAGGGGCGGTTTGTGGTCGCGGGTTGGGCCTTGGCCGTGGCTGCAACCCGCGTGCCCTCTGTGGTCCTCCCCTTGGGCTGTCCTTCTGGCTCCGGGAGTTTTTTGATGAGTTAGAATTTCTATACACTAGTAGAAAACAGGCCTTCCATTTTCACCTTTTGTCCCGCACAAATTACGAACCGCGACTAAAGGGTCCATTGGTCCCGGTTCGATTAGCCGTGGCGCCAGGGAGCAATGGTCCCGGTTCGTTTTGGACCTTTGGTCCCGGTTCGTGTTACAAACCGGGACCAAAGTGTCACCACATGCGGCACATACTGCCGCAGCCGTGGGCTCCCCTGTCAGGGACCCTTTGGTCCCGGTTCGTGTTACGAACCGGGACCAAAGTATCTTCCCTGCATATATCATCTTCCACCCGAGCTCCACCACCATTTTGAGCTCGAGTTCATCACTCATTTCTCCTCCATTTCCTCTCCCTCACTCAAGTTAATCCCCATTTTTTGCACCACTTGTGAGGATTGAAGGCACCCCATCTATTCAAGGGTTAGCAACATCATCCTTTCCTCCAAAGTTGCAACTTTAGCTCATTTTATTGCTAGTTTAGCTCATTTCATTTTTGTAGTGCTAGCTAGGTGTTTGATGAAATGCCTAAGTTAGAGAGTTTATTTTTTATATGCATTTTGAGCTCAAATTAACTTATTATTTGTGGATTTTAGTGTCGTCCCATCCTCACCGCCGTCGATAGCCCGCGTCATCCCGTCACCGGCACCACCTCGATGAGCCTTTTTTCTTTATCTTTTATTTTAAGAAAAATTACTTGTATGATTTAAAAGCATATTTATTTCTTGTATAATTTTCTTATGTTTTTTATATGTATAGTGTCATGGTTTTGATATCTGCCCCCGTCGGCCCTCGTCCGGTCTATGATTCGGATGTGGTATATTTTCATAACTATTTGTTTCATTTCGTGTTTATAACAACTATACCTACCAACTTGACATAGACACTTTTATCTAGGAGGTAGTTGAACCGGAAATTCCAACCGACCCTATTGTCGAGTTTTTTGTAAAAGAAAACAATGATTTGAAATCAAAATTGAAAAGAAGTGAAGATCTTCGTCTCCAATGCCTAGAAGAGAAGATGAAATTGGAGTTCAAGCTTACCGACATCATCGATGAACACGAGTTCAAGCTTGCTGATGTCGTCGATGCTCACGAGATCAAGATGGATGCAATGCGCTTGAAGATTAAAAAGATTAGAAAATATGCCATTAGTCAAGAGGCTTGGTATCATTATGTTGTTGGTTCAGTAATTACCTTAGTTGCGATTTTGATCGCATTTGGTGTTGGATTTAAATTATTTAGATAGTTGTATGTTAGTTTCAATTAATGTATGTTTTATGAGGACTATGCATTATAATTACTTTACTTTGGTTTTAATGTGATGAACTTGTATTAATTAATTTGGTCACTATTATATATTCATGATGTAGTGCAATAGTTTTTGATATATTTATATAATGCAGATGAACCGGCAATGGATGTACAGTGATCGACGATGTCCCGACTATATTAATGGCATACATAGTTTTCTCCGTGTGGCTGAGAAAAACAAGCCGTCGAATGGTTTTATTTCTTGTCCATGTAGCGTCTGCAAGAATATTATGACGCACCTCATAGTTCACCTAGTCGAAGAGATTAACGTTCTCGGTCCTGTATTTCTACACAACATGTTCCCCTTTGAGAGGTTCATGGGAGTCTTAAAAAAATACGTTCATAACCGTGCTAGGCCAGAAGGAAGTATCTCCAAGGGCTATGGAACAGAGGAGGTAATTGAGTTTTGTGTTGACTTTATTCCTGACCTTAAGCCGATCGGTGTTCCTCAATCGCGCCATGAGGGGAGACTGCGTGGAATAGGCACGCTAGGAAAGAAAGCAATAATGTGTAAGGACTGGGATTCTTTCAATCAAGCACACTACACAGTTCTACATAATTCCATCTTTGTGGCTCCGTATATCCAGGAACACATGAATAGTTTACGCTTTAAATGCCTAGAGCAGCCTGAAGAATCGATTGAAAAAGAACACATGAATACTTTCAGCGGGTGGTTGCAAACACGTCTCATTCATGACAACACTGTTGAAGAACAGTTATATTTGTTGGCCAAAGCACCATCGTCGATATATTGACTTTTCAAGGGTACGAGATAAATGGGAATACATTTTACACGACCGACCAAGATGAAAAGAGCACCAACCAAAACAGTGGTGTCCGCTTTGATGAAACAAACAACAATGGGAAAAAGGACACATATTATGGTTACATAGAGCAGATATGGGAACTTGACTATGTACCTTCTTTCAAGGTACCTTTGTTCAGGTGCAAATGGTTCAACCTGGAAGGCGGGGTAAATGTAGACCCGAAGTACGGAATGACTACGGTGGATCTAAAAAATCTTGGGTACGACACCGAACCATTCGTCCTAGCCAATGACGTGGCTCAGGTTTTCTATGTGAAGGACATGTCTTCCAGACCGAAAAAAAGAAAAGATAAGCAAGCGAATACATCATACGATGAGCCAAAGCGTCACATAGTTCTTTTAGGAAAAAGAAACATCGTAGGAGTGGAGGACAAGACGGACATGTCGGAAGATTACAATAATTTTCATGAAATTCCCCCCTTCACAGTGAAAAATGACCCAACCATCGCGTTGAATGATGAAGATTGTCCATGGTTTTGGCGCAATCAGAAGAAATGGACACACACGAAGAAGAAAGGGACACACACTAGATAGGGATGTTGGTGGTGATGTGTAATAATTAATGTATTAAACCTTTTATCAAATGCACACGGTTTCCCCGTCATACAGCCCAACGGTGGCTCGTGAGTGCCTGCATATCAAATGCACCGTTGGGTTGTATGACGGGAATCCGAATGATTTGTATTCGGTCAATGAACTGAAGTATTTTGTAGATAGAACAAAACACACGGGCATTCGATCCAAGCAGCGGCAAGACTTCTCTGATGATCTGCAACCGTCCCAACAAGTGTTGGGGATATACCAAATCATCAAAGAAGCCCTTGCCGCTGGTTCCCAAAGTGTTGACGGCTGTAAAGTGAGCAGCAAATCGACCTTCGATCCAAGCAGCCGCAAGACTTCTCTGATGATCTAACAACCGTCCCAAAAAGTGTTGGGAATGTTGTAGATCATCAGAGCGCCTTGCAGCTGCTTGGATCCGACCGAGGGGCATGGCTACCACTTCCACCACCACCACTCCCACCTCCTCGGCAATTCATCATTGTGTCACCCTAATCCAGTGGTTGGATTCAACCTACCCGAGGGCTTGTGTTAGGGAACATGCCAGCGGGTAGGCTAAATCCAACCATTGGGTTCGGTGGCAAAGGTAGACGCTCGTTGTGTGTTGTTTCGCTGCAGGGATGTTGCTATTTATAGGCAATTAGAAGGTGTACCTGTGGATGAGGTGGGAGTGCAGATCCAACAGCTCACAAGCCCTCAAAAGAAACACACCCCTGATTCAACGGCTCACAAGCGCTTGAAAGAAACACACGATCTGTGTGCTTCTTTAGTCCCGGTTGGTAACACGAACCGGTACTAAAGGCCCTGATCCAACAGCTCACAAGCGCTCGAAGGAAACACACGATCCGTGTGCTTCTGATCCAACGGCTCACAAGCGCTCTAAAGAAACACACCCCTGATCCAACGGCTCACAAGCGCTTGAAAGAAACACACGATCCGTGTGCTTCTTTAGTCCCGGTTGGTAACACGAACCGGTACTAAAGGCCCTGATCCAACGGCTCACAAGCGCTCGAAGGAAACACACGATCCGTGTGCTTCCGATCCAACGGCCCACAAGTGCTCGAAGGAAACACACGATCCGTGTGCTTCTTCCACCACTACCCGCCTTCGTCTTCCCGTAATTTCTCACTATATATATGTAGGCTTGCCCGCCATTGCCATATCACATCTAAACTCATATCTGCAACCTCATCACTCTTCCATTGTAACAAAATTTTGACTTAGGCGTTTTTGACTTAGTTGTTCTCGGCGACGATGTCCATGTTGGACCAGAGGGGCGATGTGCGGGACTGGGCTCCACCGGGCTGGCACTGGGAGGTGCTACCTTCCGGGACGCGCAGCTTGGTGAGGAATCCGGGTGACGTCGTCGACCCGGATCTTCTGTGGTGGCAGTCGCGTGGGCCACGCTCGGTGCAGAGGGAGCCGACCTCCGAGGAGGTGGTACGTCGCCGTATCAGGGAGGAGGATGAGCACGTCCGTCGCTACATGTATCTATTGGATAGGCAGTATGACAGTAGGTGATCGTTTCTTCAGAGGGTTCCTTCTCACGTGAGCTATGACCCTGTGAGGGTTCCTTCTCTTTGGATGCGCAGCGCCGGCGGCTCAGCACCCCGTGGCTCAGGAACCGGTCGAAGTTAGTTTCAGAGTCTGTGATCACCATTGTAGTTAATTAATGAATATTGATATTTTAATTGCATTTTTCTGATAAACAGATGAAAAGATATTGAATTTATAAGTTTAATTAATGACTTAATGGAGTTCAAATTCCAAATTTTATAATTAAATGAATTCACCTATAATTTTTTTAAAAAATGAATTTGTCGTAAATAGATAGCTTACATTTTTTATCAACAATTTGATATTTTAATTACATTTTTACTGATAAACATATGAAAAGATGTTGAATTTATAAGTTTGATGACTTAATTGAGTTAGAAATATTGCTAAGTTAGAAAAATATTGCTAAGTTTAAAATAAACTAGAAAAAAACAATTCCAAAAGCATGTAAAAATTCATATATTTAAAAAAGAAAACAAAGTATATAAAAGAAACAAAAAAGAAAACAGAAAAAGAAACTAGAAATAAGAAACAAGAAAAAAAAACCATTGGTCCCGGTTCATAACACCAACCGGGACCAAAGGCCCGCTGGGCTTCGCGCGCAATATTTCGCGGCCCGGACAGACCTTTGGTCCCGGTTGGTGTTACCAACCGCGACCAAAGGGTCTTTGGTCCTGGTTCGTGGCTGGAACCGGGACCAAAGGTCCGTTCCGCGTCGATTTGGTTCCTTCCGCCCCAAAATTTCACAAGTTTCGCCCCGTTTCTTTCGAAGCCGCCTCTGTCGCCGCCATCGCCCCGCCCGCCCGCGCCGCGCCCACGCCGCCCAACGCCGTCCGCACCCGCGCCCGCGCCGCGCACCATCGACGTACGTCCAACGCCCGCACCGAGAGCCCGCCCGGTCTCCTCCTCGCCGGCCGCCCCGATCTCCTCCGCGGCGGCCGCCCGAGATCCCGCCGCCCGACCCCGCCGCCCGAGCCGATCGACCGCCCGGAGCTCCTCCCTCCTCGCCGGCCGCCGCCCTCTCTTCCACCTCCGGCCGTACCAAGGTGAGCACTTTTTTGTTGTTGTTGTCTAGTTTAGTTAGTTTTCTTTGTTGTTTTTTGTGTTAGAAATGTAGTGTTAGTGTTAGGATTTTAGGAATGTTAGTGTTAGGATTTTAGGAATGTTAGTGTTAGTGTGTTAGGAAATTATGCAAAATGAAAATTGTATGAAATTGTGTATGAAATTTGTTGTCTAAAATTGTAATCTTGTTCATTTTGTAAATCAATTGTAGGCTTTGTTGTTTTGTAATTGTTAGATGTAATTTTTGCTATTCTGTGCCATTGTAAATTATGCCATTTTAAATTATACCATTTTAAATTAGGCTATTACTTGTTGTGAATTTTAAATTACTTTTGGGCGTCGATTTGAGCGGTTCCGCCTCTTTCTTCATCTCATTTGTGTTAGCAAAAAATTATGTTAGGAAATATTGTTAGTGTTAGGATCCATTTATGTTAGCAAAAAATTATGTTAGGAATTTTAGTTTACTGTTAGTGTTAGAAACAATTTGTGTTAGCAAAATATTGTGGTAGGAAATATTGTTAGTGTTAGTGTTAGAAACAATTTGTGTTAGCAAAAATTATGCTAGGAATTTTAGTTAGTGTTAGTGTTAGAAACAATTTGTGTTAGCAAAATATTGTGGTAGGAAATATTGTTAGTGTTAGTGTTAGATAGCAAACATTCAAATTTTGATAGCAAACATTCAAATTTGATAGCAAACATTCAAATTTTGATAGCAAACATTCAAATTTTCTTCAAATGTTATTACAGTTATTCTGCTAATGCTAACATTGTTAAGTAGTTGCTATAATTTTGCATTCACAAATAGTGTTAGATGCAAATTTTGATATTCATATTCTTTTTACAAAATTGATTGCAGGGACATTGAGCTATGGATCCAAATTTTCCGGACGCCGTCGGCAGAGACGAGGAGCGTGAAGAGCAGATGGATCCAACTTGTCCGGACGTCGCCGGCAGAGACGAGGAGTGCGAAATGCGAATGCTTCAGATTATAGCAGGACGTGCGGCCGCGCCTGTCGGTGAAGAAGATGCCGTAACTGCAGAAGATTACGGCTCCCAATTTCTGAACGAATCCGGTGAGGGAGTTAAGGAAGAAGAAATTTGTAGAGAGGAGGAAGTGCCCTTAACAAACTCCGGCAAGGTATATTAAGCCTCTGTACATCGATCACAGTAGATGTATTATTTGAGTTGTATTGCAGTTATTAACGAACCATTTTTTCTTTTAGCCCTCCGGATCGAGCAAATCTACAGCTGTGCCGAAATGAGGCCCGACGAAGCCATTGAAGGAGGGTCGTAGGATAGTGATCGACCAAGTTAGTGCTAGTGGTGAACCTTTGGAACCCTTAGATTGCCGCCGCAAATATATAAATCAATGCGGGGTTATTGTTAGGGACATTGTCCCGATCAACCTTGAAGAATGGATTCAGCCGAAGGACGAAAACAAGCCAACTACTTATGTCGACGAGAAACTAAAACTTTTGTGTTGGGACACACTCTTGACAAAGGTCAACCTACCGTCAGATCTACCCGAGCACTTGAAGACAAAAGTCAAGGAGTGGACTCTTAGTAAGATGGCCGAACAATTCCGGACCTGGAAGAAAAACTTATGGAAAGCTTATCTAAAGGCGGAGGAGAAAGATCCAGATTTCACTGGACCACTAGTGAAGATACAACAGCAGTGGCCCACATTTGTGAAGCAAAGAAAATCGGAGGCCGCTGTGGCCCGATCGGAAAAAAATAAGTTAAATGCTGCGAAGAAGGAATATCACCACCATTTGGGGGCAGGTGGCTACAAGGCTGCCGTGCCTAAGCGGGAAGCCTTTGAAGCAGGACTGCTTGATAACGGGATCATTCCACAGACAGTGGACTGGCCCGAGAGGTCCAAGTTTTGGTTGTTCGCGCATGGGGCAGGGTTGGACCACAGACAGGGTTGATTGTTGCTCAGGGAAAATGGAAGGAAAAAATTGAGTATATAACCAAACAACTCGTGGACGCAATAGATAAAGTTCGAAGGGGAGAGTACGTGGTCGACAGAGAGAATGACGAGCTGTCACTAGCACTCGGGAATCCTGAACACGTTGGACGATTACGAGGCTATGGAGCCGGTGTCACCTTGAAGCAAGGTTTTCCGGAAGACGCTCATACTTATAGAAGCCGTCAGAGAAAAAAGAAGCAGGAGTCTGACCGGTTATCAGCACTGGAACGCAAGGTGCAGCAGCAGCAGGAGCAACTAGACTCAATTAGTAAGCAAAAGGCATCTCAGCTGCAGCTAGAAGATCATGTCGAAGCCGTCCCATCTGATCAGCGGAAAAGCAGCGTGGGTTCCACGCATGTAGAAAATTCTGAATTCCAACCGCCGGCGGCTCACTACCCCGTGGATGATATCACGGAGAAGACAGACTGTGAGCTACATATGTCAATGAAGAACATGTCTTTCAAGGTGGCGGTCGGCTATGCTTTACCTAATCCAGCTGGAGCAAGCTACCATCTCGGAGGGATTCCACCTGGCTATGCTCGTGTCGGGGTGGATGAAGTTGTGCCGTTATATGCTAATCTGGAACTTGACATTCCTGGAGGTGACGGCGAGAAGACACTGGGAGAAGTCGAGAAGGGTATTGCTCTCTGGAACAAGAAAAACATCGTGTTTCCAAACTTGACTCCTCCGAGTAGCAGACCCCCACCTCAAGATCCATCTCCCCCACCTCAAGATCCATCCCCCCCACCTCAAGATCCATCCCCCCCACCTCAAGATCCATCCCCCCCACCTAAAGATCCATCCCCCCACCTCATGAAGATCCACCCCCACAAGATCCATCCTCCCCACATCAAGATCCATCCCTCGATGCCCCATCCATCGCAAGTCCATCGCCCGCGACGTCCCGTCCGTCGATTCCGCCCCTTATTAAGACCTTCTCGTCAAAGCGGAAACTATCCTTCACATCGACGCGTGCAGATAAGTTAACTCGAGCGGAACGCGAGTTGCTAAAGCCTCTTCCAAAGAGATCGTACGACTTAACTCCAGAGGAACTCGAGGAGTCGGTGCGTGCCGATGTGGCCCGACAATTAGCTCTGAAACAGCCCCCGCCTAAAGAGATAATACCAGCAGAAAAAGTTGAGAAATTTATAAAAAATCTAACGGGTCCCCGGCCAGAGCCGCCTAAATTGCGAGATGACTATGATCGTGTTTTGGAGAAGACAATTAGTCAAGAGCAGGAGGAGAAGGAGGCTGCCTATCGCCTAAAGAGGCAGCGGATGCAGGAGGAGAAGGAGGCGGCAGATCGCCTAAAGAAGGAGCGGTTCAAGGCGGCAAAATGCGGGAAAAACGTGGCCCAGCTCGGAGAACAGGAAAAACAGTCGATCTCCCCGCTGAAGGTGATATCCGATAAGAAAGTTCACCACGACACTGGCACCATAGGCGGCCCCCAGAAGTATCAGTATGCATGGACATATGTCTACGGGAAGTCCCTGGTCAGACCTGAGGAGGTCAATTCTCTAACAACACAATTGCGTCGATTGCATCTGTGGTACGAGAAAGCCGTAGCGGCCGGGTATGAGTACTTCTGGGTGTCATATAAGAAAGAGCATTACTTCACGGATGACGCGATGTATATTCCGTTTTCTGAAAATTTTCAGTTATTCAATCAAGACTCCCTCGACAAATCCCTCGTCAGTTGCTATTGTTTGTAAGTGATTTATTTCTGCAATTTAATTAAGTCTCTAGCTCTGCTCGTTCATTGCCTGTAATTACCTCACTACATTCTTTTGTACTGTAGAATGAAGATTGTCGAATGCAGGGAACGCCGCATCTTTGACATCGGGTTCATTGACCCATATTATATTAATGAAGTGACCGTAAATAACCATCCCGAGGACACAGAGAATAACTTGTTCCGGTGGTTAGTGAAACTAAATACTTGCGTAGAAATGCTTTTTCCTTACGTCTTCCAGTGAGTGTTACTGTACCTTCTACACATTCTATTTTGCTTACTCCATGTTTAATGTAATCGATGAGTCATGAACATATAAACGTGCGCAGTTCCCACTGGATTCTGCTAATCATTAGAGTTGACCAAGGAGTCGTTCAAGTCATGGACCCATTAAGGAAAAACATGGAAGAGTACCAAAGCTTGCAAGATATGCTCCAGAGGTAATTTTAATCATTATCGCTCTATATCGTCCTCTTTCATTCATTTTCTGATATCAAGTAATTAATAACTCCTTTAATCATTTTCTTTTGGCGGCCAGGGTTTGGAAACGGTTCATCGTGAAGGTTCCAGGGGAATGGATACCGAAGTTGTATTTTTATACCACCAAGGTAAGTAGTACTATATATATAGGTCTGCACAACTCTTTAATTGTAGTTTCAATACCATTATCATGCTTGATTATTATTTGATTAAATTCTATTTTCTGTAAAGTGGTGTGAGAGGCAGCAGGGGACAAATTTATGTGCATACTACGTTTTTGAGTACATGCGCTCTTTTGTCAGTGAGCGGAATAGAGAACAAAGAACAGCTTATGTATGTATACACTCTTCGCAATTTTTTATTACCATATTGTGTTGAGTTCCATTCATAAATTATTTTATTATGATTTCATATATACAGTTATAAACAACTCACATATTCATATTGATCTAGATGGAGCGAATGCGGACCAGCTCATACCAGCGAAGCGCCTAAAAGCAATTCAAGAGGAATTGGCGGGATTTTTTAACTCGGAGGTCCTGAAGAAAACTGGAGAATTTTATCACAAAAGCAATTATTTTTTGCCTCCATTGTAATTGACGTGATCTGGACGTGTGAGAAACGTGATGTCGGTCTAGTAACTTGAACGTGATCTCGACGTGTGGGCTTATGTTTGTATGTATGAATCAAACGTGAACTCGGTGTATTGTATAATTTATGTGTATGATTGTCTGCGCAACGTGATCTTTGTAAAAAATAATTAATGGGAAAACAAAAATCAAACCCCCCCCAAAAAATAAAAAAGAACAAAACGCTGAAACCTCTTTGGTCCCGGTTGGTAATACCAATCGGGACCAAATGGTTCCGGCCAGGATCCCCCACCCCGCGCCCACGTGGAGGCACATTGGTCCCGGTTCTTAAGGTACCGGGACGAAAGCCCCCCCCCCCCTTTTGTCCCGACCCTTTAGTCCCGGTTAGAAAACCGGGACCAAAGGCCCTTTGGAACCGGGACCAATGGGCCGTTTTCTACTAGTGATAATTTTTTAAGATTTTTCCGAACACTCTAATTTTTGAGTATTTTCTGCAATGCCCAGACAAAACAGACAGAAACTGGCACTGGGCAGTGGTTTAATAGGTTAGTCCAGAAAATGCTATGAAACCATAGTAAAAACATGTAGCAATGGTATAAAACAAGCATAGAACGATAAAAATTTATAGATACGTTTGACACGTATCACCCCTCCGCCCCGCTTCTTCAGCTCTCAGTCATTTCACCTCCACCCGATTCCAGGCTAACTCTGTTCATGAAGGAGGGACACCGATGTTAGAACACCACTAGGGCAACTTCGAGCAGCAGCATACGTCATTCTGGGGTTGGAGGCTAGCGGTCCACATTGTGGAACAAGCGGAGCGGCGCAGGGCGGTGAAGAGAGCTAGAAATTCAGTTGGTGCTTCGCGGTAGGGTGGTGTGCCATCGTGATCACCCTTGTTCCTGCTTTCTATTGGCTGCCTCAGTCCCTACATGATTAGGAAACTCTTATAATTGAATATTTACATTGAAAAACACACCTATGGTGTATGAACTTGCCCCGCATGTGCAGATTAGTCACCAAGTCATTTTTGCCACACACGAAAAGTACACGAACTTGCGAAGGTGTGTGCCCCTATCACTCGCAACCATTAACTTCTGTAAAATACCCTGTGAAGTTTTGTTTCCTTTAATTCTTTTGTCCTCAAGCCATTGTGGAAGGAATTTTTTGGGACCCATGATCAAATTAGTCGTTGCACCGAGGTGCCGGAGCTGCTAGCCTCCTCCTTGTTGCTATTGCTGCTGGTGGCGTAGTCTATTGCCTTGGGCTAGGCTTCGGCACAACAAAGTGAGCGAAGGCATGGACGACGTGTATGTGTGACTACCGACAACGGTTGCACGACCCTGCGGTTGGTAAGTCGGAGGAGGCACAAGAGCTCACGGTAAGTCAGTGCTTTCCGACCGTGAACTTGTTTAGGTGCAACTACGAGCATGTGTGACTAACGACAGTGAAGTCATGTTGTACAGGCTTGACGTGGGCGAGCTCCAGTGAAAGCTCGCGCTGTCGGATCTTGTAAGATTGTCATGCTGCAGAAAGCTGTAATTATGGACGTGATTGACCGCACATGGTTACAATACGTGTCGTCGGCTCCACGACGGGAGGCATAGGCGACGATCCTCCACTCGGAGCAGTTGTACGCGTGCGGTGCCATGGTGGCGGTGCACAACATCTCGATGTTTGGTTCGGACCGATACATGGTGGCCCTCGTCAACGGCAAGCCAATCAGCGCATCACCGGAGCACGTTGGAGGATGCATGGTGGAAGGTGCGTGCATTCATCGCATCCAGAACATGCACGCTCGACCCTCGACGCATACAACGAGTGTTACCAAATCAAGTTTTAGCCAGAATGCTGACATATTATGACCAGGTGTCAATGCCCCATGGAGTGATGTCCGACATGCTAGAGGTGAGGGCGCCAGAGATCCATGCCACAATGTGTAACTCCCACATGATGGTCGTGGTGCACTGCAATTGCACGTTCTGGATGCTCATGGACCATATTGACGACATTCAGTCGTACAACAACGACAACCATGGGTACCTGAATGGGGTATTCTCCTAGTGTCACCGGTTGCCTTCACATTCAAACTACATGAAGCACCCGCCATCGAGGGCCATGCTGAGAGCCTACACCCGCGCACATTTGAAGACCTTGGACTCATGCAAGGTCTAGCGGGAGATGGAGGAGGCGGAGGAGAACAACCACAAAATAAAATTAAGGATTATTTTGCAAAAATAAAAAATAGTAAGCCAGCCGCGCAAGTTAACAGTTTTCGTGATGGAGCGGCCGCTGGTGCACTTTTTCGCATGTTGGTGACTGATTTTTAGCAAAACGTGACTTGGTGAGTAATGTGACCACACAAGACAAGTGCATATACCACGGATGTGTTTTACCTCCTCCCATATTTCTTTCGTGGTCCTTGTAACCGTGTCGGATCTCCTCCTTATTACACAACATCCCAAGTTTTTCTCTTCAAAATCGTATCTTGATTTAAACCTTGTAATGATCTTATCATTGCCAGTCCTCTCTTTCGTAGCAAAACCACACAACATTTTTACTCACAAGAACAAACAAGCGCTCTAGCAGTGTGCCTGCCCCATGGAGCAACGCCGATTCCATGGGGCTTTGCACTAGCAAGCGGAGCAGCGTTGGGCAGTTAAGAGTGCTAGCGATCTAGCTAGTGCTTTGTGGTCGGGTGGTATGGCATCATGATCACCCTTGTGTCGGATTTCCCCTAGTTGCTTCACTTCCTACATGATTAGGACGCTTTTGTAATTGGCTTCATATATAGATAAAAACATGTAGGAAGTTGACCCCCCCGCATGTGCACATTGGTTATCAACTCATGTTTTGCCATTGATGCTGACACAGTATGACCAGGTCGTGTTACTGGACACCGACTTGCTGGTGCAACACCCCATGGAGCCGTTCTTCAGCATGCTAGAGATGACCATGGCGGGGAACCACGTCATGGTATTTATCTCCTTCTTGATGGTGGTGGAGCCCTGCAGTTGCACGTTACGGATACTCAAGGACCACATCGACGATCTCCAATCGTAGAACAACGTCAACCAGGGGTAACTGATGAGGCGTTCTCCTAGTGGAATCGGCTGCCCTCACACGCAAAGTTTAAAATAGCCTTTGAAAAGTCTTCGGGCAACGGTTACGACCTTCATAGGCTAAAGCCAGAATAGCCGTTAATAGCCCGGCTACACCAATTTAGCCCCTTAGCCGCTAAACTTCCCGCTCAGCGGGTCAATAATTTTCTGCTCAGCCCAATTTCGCAACCAAAAATGATCTTATGGTAACCCTATATAAAAAATACCCAATTTCCTCTTCTCTCTCCTATAAATGGCAGCATATAGGAGAGGCGGCGATGGCGACGGCGCGCACGCTCCCACACCCAGCCGTCCTCGCTCCTCTCCGCGCTGCTGAAAGTTTTGGCATGTGCTAACCCTATCTCTCCATGTTTTGAGTTTTTTCATATTATTTAGCAAAACCTCTATATGTCTTAGCCCGACTGTAGCCTGGCTATAGCCTTTTGTAGATTCTGAAATCGCCGGGGCTAATAGAAATAGCCGGCTTGTCACACGCAAACCACATTAAGCACCCGCCGCCGGGGGCCACACCGATATCCTTCCTCGTGTGTATTCAAAGAACATGGTGTCGGGCATGAGGGAGCCGGCGGTGGTGGAGGTGTAGGAAAATAGTCACGCTTCTCGTCAGGATGAAATGCACATGTTTGATGAAATATCTAACACATTATGTGACCCATAGGACGAACGAGTGAGAAGAAATAAGGATTAAGGTGTATTTTGCACACATAAAAGCAGCCAGCCATGTGCGCAATTTAACGGTTGTCGAGCTACCAGTAGTGCACACTTTTGCATGTTGGTGACCAATTTCTGGCAAACAAATGACTTGGTGACTAATGTGAACACGCTGGACAAGTGCATATAACACGGATGTGTCTTACCTCCTATCGTATTTCTTCCCTGATCCTTGTCGCCTTGTAGGAACTATTACATAGTATCCCATATTTTTTTCTTAAAAATCATATCTTGGTTTAAATCTTGTAATGATCTCAACATGGTCAAATTTAGCTACCCCAACGGTCCCCTTTAGTCTTTTTTTCCCTTACCAGAACGACATAATAATTTTGGTAGACACGAGAACAAACAAACGCTCTAGCAGTGTGCCCGCAAAGGTTCTTCTCCCCTCGAAACCCCCAAACCCCCCCCCCCGCCCCCCGCTTCTTTGACTCACAACCATTTGACCTCCACCTGATCCCAAGGCTAACTTCGTTGTAGCAATAGGAACACTGATGGCGAGCACCATTTGCAGTAGCTGGAGCCGTGACGGATGTCATTTTGGGAGCGGAGGCCTGCAGTCGACACTATGGAGCAAGAGAAGCAGCGCAGGGTGGTCAAGAGAGCTAGGGATCCAGCCCATGCTTTGTGGTCGGGTGGTATGACATCGTGATCACCCTTGTGGCGGCTTTCCCCTGGCTGCTTCAGTTCCTACATGATTAGGACGCTTTTGTAATATAGATAAAATTGCACCTGTGGTATATGAACTTGCCCCCATGTGCACATTAGTCACCAAGTCACGTTTTGTTTAAAAGGTCACGTTTTGTATATGAACTGTTAACTTTGTAAATTACCCTCACAATTTTTGTTTCTTCTAATTATTTAGTCCTGTAGCCATTGTGGAAGGAAAAACCAATCGGACTCGTGGTCACACCAGCCTCTGCACCGAGGCATTGGAGTTGTTCGCCTCCTCCTAGTCCCTAATGTTGTTGGTGGCAGTGCAATTCCTCGCGCTAGGATGTGGCACGACAACGACAAAGAAGGCATGGACAACGTGTTGCACAATGTCGCATGTGGCAAGTCGAAGGCGGCGCACGTGCTCATGGTGAACCGGTGCTCCCCGGCCCCGAACCTGTTTAGGTGCAATGAAGAGTTCATGTGGATATTGACAATAAGAGGATCAACGCATGAGACCGGAGCGTGTTGGAGGATGCCCGGTGGAAGGTGCGAACATTCTTCGCACCCAGAAACCGCGCGTTCGCCCCTCAACACGTAAAACGAGTGGAACTCCAATAAGTTCTAGCCGTGGGTGCCGACAAAGTATGACCAGTTGGTGTTACTGGACACCGACCGTCTAGTGCAATTCCCCAACCTATATATTATAGGTGGCTATAGTGAGAGTGACATAACTAGTATGTCGTGATTTTTTATCACTAAAAATGGATAATAATCCACCCTTGGAGCCGTTATTCGGCATGCCAGATATGAGCATCACGGGAACCACAACACAGTGTTAACTCCCACGTGATGCTGGTGGAACCCTCCAATTGCACGCTCCGGATGCTCATGGACCACATAGAGCAAGAACAATAACAAAGTTAGCTGCCGGCTCTATAGCGATGACACGTCAAGTGCAGCCATCCTAGAGTCAGGTCATGTATAATAGGTTAGCTACTAGGCTGGCTCTAAGATTTATTTTATTTAATATTTAAGTATTAGTTTGCAGACAGTGGAGGAACATGATTGGGAGAGAAAAGCCTAGCGCTAGCTGCTGGCTGCATGCGAGCTGCATGCTGGCTCCATTTCCTCGTGGGCTGTGCTGTAGCCGGGCTCCTCACGAAGCGCCCACTCCCCTCTCTCTCTTCTTCTCTCTTTCTTCCACGTTGGATTTTGATGATGTGGCAGATTCTATAGCCGGCTGACTAAGCATTATTGTACCTGCTCATAGGCGACATCTAGTTTTACAACGGCGGCAACCAGCGGTACCTGAATGAGGTGTTTTCCTAGTGGAACCGGTTTCCCTCGCACGAAAACTACATGAAGCACCCGCTGTCAGGGCCAGGCCGACAACCTCCACCTGCACGTAGTCGATGAACCTGGCGCCGGGCACGGGCGAGCCGGCGATGGTCATGGCATATGTTTGATGAAATGTCTGACACATTTTGTCACCCATAGGACGAACATGTGACAAGAAATTAAGATTACGGGGTATTTTTCAAAAAGAAAACAGTTAGCCAGACGCGCAAGTTAACGGTTGTCATGATGGAGCGACTGCTAGTTTGTCCTTTCGCATGTTGATTACCGGTGTTTGGCAAAATACGACTTAGTGACTAATGTGAACAGGCGGGACAAGTGCGTATACCATGAATATGTTTTACCTCCTACCGTATTTCTTCATGTGTCCTTGTCGTTGTGTTCGATCTCCTTCGTATTATAGAACATCATACTTTCTCTTTGTTCAAAATCGTGTATTGGTTTAAACTTTGTAACGATCTCATCAGTTTTAGTTGTTCTAGCGTCGCTTTATTTTAGTCCCATTATGAGAAACACATAACAATTGGTTTTAGAAACAGAACAAACAAACGCTCAAGCAGCACGCCCACCGAGCTTCTTCTCCCTAGAAACCCCCAAATTTCCCCTCGCCTCTTTGACTCTCGACCATTTGACCTCCACCTATCCCAAGTGAACTGTGTTGCAGCAGGGCTCCCGATGGCGAGCACCATTGGTGGCAGCAAAAAGGTGGTGATCGTCGTTTTTGGGAGTAGAGGCCAGTGGTTGGAACTGTGGAGCAAGGAGCAGCGTGGAGCGGTCAAGAGGGTTAGGGTTTTAGCCGGTGTTTCACGATCGGGTGGTATGAGTATGACATCGTGATCGCCCATGTGTATGGTTCCCCCTATCTGCTTTGGTTCTTACATGATTAGGGCCCTCTTCAAATTGGTGTGAAATCCGCAATTTGTTTGGGATTTTTAGAGATATAACCAGTTCCCGTAACATGGTTGAATGACATATTTGTGCATACATATTTGGATTAATAGTCCATAAACTTGATAATGGGAGTGACCCTCCTCTTGGTTTCGTTCGTCAAAAAGATTCAACGACAGAGTTTTATTTGAATATGGGAGCTACCCGGCCTCTGCATCGAAGAGATGCATACGGCCTTGATTTTTTTTCATTTATTCAATATAGATGTGCAAAGAGCCTTATAACAAATGATTGCACAAACCGAAGCCACCAAACAGTGACAAAACACCACACAACTAGCATAAACGATAGAGGAATCAACATGGGCCTTATGCCCCGACCACAACCATCGTCGGCTCACCGGCCAACTCCAGAGATAGCGCCTTATGCGCACGCTCCTGAAGTCGCCTCCGCCCTCTTCCGCCAACTCATCTCCAGCGCGTAGATCTACATCCCCATCTTCATCCACGGACAGAGCTATGTTATTAGTATACCAAAATCCCCGAGTCTTGGAGATGAGTTTGATTTAGTTTTGGCATGTTGAAGTTAGTCTACATGCTCTTAGTTCTAGGTGTCCTTGGCAGATTAGATCTCTACCAAAATCCCCGAGTCTTGGAGATGAGTTTGATTTAGTTTTGCATGTTGAAGTTAGTCTACATGCTCTTAGTTCTAGGTGTCCTTGGCAGATTAGATCTCTATGTAGAGGCCAGGAGTCATTACTTGTGGAGTAAAAGTATGTGGTGCAGATAGCATGCACATGACATAAAAAGAAAAAGAAAAATGGGCTACCCATTCAATTAGCATCATGCAAGGATCCATAGGTTTAAAACTGAGTTCGAACCACAGCATGATGCTAGGGAGAGCCTTAGAGGCGCTAAATAAAGCGCGCACGGAAAAAACCGCCAGTTTACCGCGCGCGGGGCCAAAAGCAGCGCTCCAGCAGTCGCACAATAATCACGCGCGCGGTAAAAAGGGTCCAGCGCGCGCGGTGTATTTGGTGCGTCCGCTCCAGCGCGCTGGCCACGGAAAAAGTTGCGCGCGAACCCCCAACCGCCAGATCTGAAAATTCCTAGCGCCCGCGCCGCCGCCCGCACCTCTCCTCCGGCCACCATCTCCCGCAGCACCGCTCGAATACCAGCCGCCGGTGCTTCCCCCCCCCCCCCCCCCCCCCCCGCTTCTCCCCAGCGCGCCGCCGCTTCAGATGGTCGCGCGCGGGCCGCTGCCGCGGTGAATCTGACTGCTCGTTCCACA